>VXAC01001090.1:1592817-1648138 GCA_013399225.1 Rhipidura dahli
AAAAAAAAAGCCCACAACAGAGCCTACACTGAAAACTGTCTTTTACCAGACTCCACCAATCAGTGGAATGTACTAACATGGATTCTTAAAATAGGCAACACCTCCGGAAAAGAATTATCAATGTTTGATCAGATGACATTGCTAATAGCATTTTCAAAAGACACATTCATATGTTGACCCATGAAATGTATATATGCAATAATCTGAGAAAGGAATGACACAGTTGTCAGTTTTTATTTTGTAGATTTATACTGTTAGCAAAACATTTTGAAAGAGTTAACTAGTTGACAGCTTTTACATCAAAACCTATATTAGGTCTTTTTAAATTACAAAGGAAAAAACATAGCCCTTAGATTCTTGCTTGCATAATTTTTGTGAATACTCAAATCTACCACATAAGGAGTCTTGATTTGCAGGGTTCCATGTTGGTACTACATATCTAAAAATCAGACATAATTTCAAATATAATACTTCAGGCCATTTAAATCCATTTCTTTATACACAAAAAAAAAAAAAAATCTTTATGCATTTTTTCTGATCAAGGTTATGCACACATTTTCCTGAAGTGTAATTTTCTTCCCCTTAAGATGGGTGAGTACTAAATTCTAAATTCTTCCTTAAACTAGAGTAAATTTTATTTATGCCAGTACAGCTATATTAGTGCAGATTGAAACTAAACCTCAAATCCAGTATCATTCACTGGGGAGAAAATTTTTATCTGAAACAAAATCACAGATTTACAAAAAAAGTCTGCTTTAACCTTTGGTTTATTAAAAAGCCTCAAAAGATCAAAAATTTACAGAATTAACATCAGATCAGAATTTCACTTCAGCTTTGAATGAATCTGTTCTCAATACTTTTGAAGGGTCATTCAAAAGGTTGTGTTTATGATGAACGTAAAGAATTCTTTTGAGCTACTTTCAGGACTCCAGGAAACAAGTTTGATTGAAGACTTCAACACCAAAATCCCTCCAAATGAAGGCGCTCATAGTAAGTATAATTCCATATCTTCATTAAGTGGAAAATAAAGTATTTATATTTTAAACTCATTGTGCCCTAAGATAAGATGATTTCCTTTTTTTAGATCCATCCATGATAAAGTTGCTCCACTCTTTTTACTTTTTTGCAAGTGTCTTAGTTTGTATTTGCACTGTGGTGTTGCTGCTTACCGAGTCACTGACCTTCCCTGTCCCTGGAGCATTTTACTTTCCCTGAAAGCAGCTCATAAATCCCCACTGGTGTCCTCTCCTGAGTTTTCGGGCTGATCCAGAAGACAGCAGTTGGGGCAGGGCAATGGGAAGTCTGTCTGCTACCTGTGTCCAGATGTTGTGCCCCTTTAAAAATATAGCAGACAGCACCATGGGAGAATTAAATAAATAAATACAGCCCCAGCCACACTCATGCATGTTTTTGTTAGGCCTTTGCAGCACTTATTAGACAGAATAATTAGTTTTATTTAGAATCGCAATGTTCAGTAATGGTATGCTGAGTAACTGTCTAACAGAAGGATACAGACTTCAAGGAAAATCATTGCTAAGTAATACAGAGGATTCTGAATTATCTCACTGAGTTAAATATCTCTGTCATATATCTTGTGGAGAGCATCCAAATTTTTTTTCAAATATTTATACAGTTAATCACTATAATCTGCATTTTAGTGCATTCTGTTGACTTAACCAGGCTTTTTTTTTTTTTTTCACTTAATTCTTGAAGATTATTTTAACCACCTGAGGCTCAGTTATTCCATCTGTCCCACTATGTATATTTGTGTATTGAAACAAATTTATTCCTAAAGATCATAGGATACCCCATATCACATTCTAGGCCAAGTGTGACATTCCTCATCCCTATCACAGCGAGTAGGGATCAATAAAACAAGCACCAGTTTATGAAAAAAGCTTGTCCTTCCACAAAGACATTTTGTTCAAAGTCATGGCAATTCACATCAAACATATGACAAAAAATGGAATGAAGACCTCAAGATAGGTAAAATACATTTATTTTTCATTGGCCTGTAATGCTAATTCTATTCACAATAAGTTTTTAGACCTTTTAAATAGTATAGTTTATATATTGAAAGATATAATAATGGTGATATATATTGTGGATGTGCAACAAAGCTTCATATTGTAGGGAAGCAATAAAGAGAAAATAGTCACTGTTATTCACAGATATGCCTACATTAATGGGCGCTGGGCTGTCATGTAAGAATTGAGTCACAGATTCTTCCCATTTTCAGCTTTTTATTCAAAAATCATCAAATAGTCTTGCTTCATCATCAGGAAAGTGTAAAAGAGAACAAAGCTTCTTCAAATATCTTCCTATGAATTGTGACTATAAACCCAAGGCAGGTGGTCCCACATGTACATATCAAGGAGTTCCCTCTTCCCACTTTTCCTTCCTGATAACACCCTTTAGCCAGAACTGCCTATGAATTTCCTCTTCCACAGGAACATTCCCAAACCAGACCTTTTTTTGATGAAATGAATTCTGTACAAATGCTCTCTGTAATTTCTAAGGATCATTACATTCTTTCAGTGTATACTAATGAAGCCATACTATACACCCCTGAAACACCACTGGCTTGAACTAACACAACATCAGATAAGAGGATAAGTAACAACAGCAATCCCAAAATATGCAAGGCCTTAAAAGAATGATGACTCAGGCCATTTACAAAACCTTATGCTGTACCCATCCTCATCCCAAGTCTCATAGAAATTTCAAAAACAGTAATTCACTATGTAGCCATTAAATGGGGTTTTTTGCCTTCTCTGTTCCAAGGGAGTCATAAGATTTGCTCATCAATGTATTCTATCTGATTCTCCTGGATATGAACCTTTAGGACAAAATATCCTGCATATAATTAGAGCCCATAGGAATATGCTCGTTTTAATTGCTATAGTCTTATCATTAAAATAAGACCAGAGCAAAATTTAAAAAGGTTTCCTCTATGTTTAGGTAAATTATGCTTTCAGAACTGGCATTGTACACTCATAGATATCTGCAGATTTTCTTCACTTTTACTTATGTAGGTGTATCCCCGATCGCCTGCTCTATGCCCAGATATGAATCCTGTGCCTTTCTGTACCTTTAAAACTGGGTCCAAGAGAAAGAAAAAAAAATCCAGGCAAACTTTTTAAAGGGGTTTTATGTTCAAGGACACAGATACACACTCCCCAGCATTCTGCTGTCGTAGCAAGAGGGTGGAAGCACCCTTCCTGCTTTTAGCCCACTCTCAACTCCTTTTCTCAGGAGAGAGACAACCTGATAGCTAAGGCAAACTTTCTTTTTCCTGCAACTTTGTTTTCTTCTTCTTCTCTTCTGGACTGTTCAACAACACCAGAACATCAGCTGTGAGACCTTACACCTCAGTCCAGAGGGGCCCACGCTGAACCCCAGCTCTGGAGAGGAGAAAGCCACACCCACAAAGGACTCTGAAATCTACCCAGATTCCCTCCACAGCGAGAGGTTTTATTATTTAGCATTATTCTTTTCCTGTGCATGTATGCATTGTGTTTGTTAAATAAATACCTTTTTTTTCCTTTCACTTTTCCTCAGGGGAAAATTCTTTCCAAACCTGGTGGGGGAGGGGTGGCTGTAACCTGCCTTCTATCAGAGAATATTCTTTTTGGACATTCATCTGAATTTGTCTCAAACTGGGACAAATATTTGGCTCTTTGTTCCTTGATGTTCCCTGATCTACCTTTTTCCCTTGCCTTCCTAATTTGATATTAAAATGATACCTAACACCAGCAATTCTTTTTGCTCATTCTCACTAAACATAAGATGCAAAACCCTTTTTTTTTCTGTTGGTTAAATAAGAAAAATGGGTGATCTTTGGACAGTTATAGCAGAACTTCCATATAAATTTCATTTAATAAAGATACTCCAATCCCTAAAAGTCAGGAAAAATCCATACCCAGAAACTCACATACACCAATGCCTTAATTCTGCAAAGACGTTATTAATGTTTGTCTTCTTCTTCAAATTATTTGTGTGGCAGAGGAAAGCTGTGTACTGTGATCAAAGTGATCACTGCCTTGGGCATCTTTCATATTACCCATCTTCAGAATTCACCATGTCTTTCTGTTCTTGGCTGGGCTTGTGTGCACTCAGCTATAAAGAAACATGAAGGCTTGAAAGATAAATAAACAAACCTGCTACTGGAGAGTTCATGCATTCACAATGCATGTAAACCTACAACTGTATCCACTATTGATGCATCTAGAAGAAGAAGAGTTACTTCAGTAAGACTATTTTTTCTTAATCTATCATTAACATCAATTCCTTCTAATCACAACAGTCTGCAGATTATTTTCTTTTTTAAGACTGTTATGTATTTCTGTGCTTTTAAGATATTCCACAAAAAGTAGATCTGGCAAAGTTCTCAGTATTTTTTTCTCAAACCCCAATTTTTTATTGCAAACTTACCTCAGTTTTATTTGCTAGTGTGATTTATTTATTGGTTTTGTGTCCATGGCGTCTGTAATTTACAGTCATTCTGCAGGCTGGCATATCTCATGGCACTATTACATCAAAATCAGTTTGAATTAATTCATTAGTTAAAGAATCTATCCTAATTTGATTTCTTTTCAACAGTTGTCAGTGATAATGTCTGCTGCCAGCTAATCTTGATTATTTAAAACAACAACAAAAACAAAAGCTAATGGCTAGTTGAGTAGAATTGCATTGCTTAAGGCTTGCAGCTGATCTTACAGCTAATAATATCAGTGTGTTGCAATTAGTTCTGATAGATGTTCAGGTTGCTTTTCCCTGATAAGGGGGGAAAAAGCCCAACATAAATTTGACTTTATAGGCTATTACTCATTATGCGGGGACTGGCAATGGTTCCTTTAAATTAAGTAGTCAGTTTCTGCATTGGGATTTATATAATATGATCTTTGATTATATATGGACAAATCAAATATGCTGAAGCCTCAAGACTGTCATGTCAGGAACAAATCCCAAGGCAGCTAGAAAAAGTATGGTTTTGATTTAACAAAATAAACTATTCAAATCCGAAAGCCTATGTCTTTAAATATTTTTGGTGTTCAAGACTCTGGTTAGCCTTACATTTTCATTTGCCAATTAGTATTTTTCTTTGTTTCAGAATTGCCTGTTGTTCTTCTCTTCCCTTTGTGACATTGTTTTCTCCAATCAAAGAGTTCAGATGTTTAATTATTCAAGGACATTTTCTCGAGACAGATATGGAATTACAAGCTTTCTGCAATAATATATATGCAGGGCTGACTTCTGTTCATGATAAATTAGTGTAATTTTGAAATGGCTTAATATGAATAAATTATATTCAAATAGGAAGCAACAGTAGCATTACTCCCTTTCCCACTACCTATCAACCCCAAAACAAAGCAAAAAGCATGAATAACTTTACCGAAAAAGATTTTTGTTTATCCAACAACAATTTTTATGCTGCACAAATATTACCTTTTACTTGTTTCTACAATTGCATGGTGTCTGCTAGCACTATCTTGGATGCAGATATCCTTATCCCCAGCTTACTTTTCCTAATGAAAAGTCCTGGCAACTGAACTATCTCATCTGCATGTTCTATAACTATACTAGCTATCATAACTTAAAATAAAACCAAAATAATGCCAGTGAGCCAAAAGAGTTTATATAAAAAAATATTGAAGTCTAGCTCTAAGCTGAAGAAAAATCAATTCCAATTTTATCACCACTTATATAGGAAATAGCTTTTGCTTTTAAGACATTCATGCTGTACCATCTATTTTTTTCTGCATAGTATGCAGATGGCACAGAGGTTTTGGATATTCAACAGACCAGCTCCTGTGCACTCTCTGTTGAAACCTTCCCATGTTTAACAGCAACTGAGGAACCATTTTGCTTAATCACACTCTCAAGGTAAATTGTAGGATTTATTTTTCTACCAATCTATATTTTATACTGAGGTGTGGAACACAGTTACCAAGGGAAATTCTTTATTTTAAAATATCTCACTATCTTTCAGTGACTGCCAGTTTTAAGTAAAGTTTTCTCCATTTAAAATTGCTGCCATGTAAAATTAGAACTGTCTGAAATTTATTTAAACTTTGTAAGCAGTATCAGCATCATTACCAGATGAGTATTTTTAACTCACCATTGTAAGAGAAATTCCTAGATATTTTATCTTTTCATATTACTGCAAATCTGGATCATATAATGAGTTTTTAATTTTTTCCTTATATATGCTATATATGCTATAAAATCTCCAGATATTTCTCTATGCATACATTTGCATGCCTCCCTGCCCTCAAATTATCCATATATTTATATCTGATTACATTATTCTCTTTGTATAAAGTGTCCAGTGGGATGGTGTGAGAATGTCATGGTTTAGATCTAGGAAATATGTCTATTTACCTCAAGAAAAACAAATGTGTGAAACGGTAGTAATAAATCTAAAGTTTCCATGCCCAATTTCCAGTAACTGATTACTTAAAAATATTGTTTACCCATGGTGTTTGTTTCTGGCAGGTGACCAACTTACCTTCAACAGCCTGAGCAAGTGGAGGTAGGTAATGATAAAAATACTACACCTGAATAGACATTCCTTTTCCTTTTAGAGTAACAGATCACATGGCTTGGCTTACAGGACTGACTAGAATAGCAAAAACTGAAGTAGATCTTCATGTATCAGATACACATTTTGACACTGTGCTAACTTGGTATTTGAAATCTTGTTATGATATTCAGAAATGTATCATAAAGTAATTCAAGTGTATCTTTGGACAGGTCTCTTCTGGCCTCATTTTTCTTCTCTTTGTTCAAGCTAATTTTATCCACTTTATTCTCCATGTTTCTTTTTGTATCCCAGGACTGAAAAATCAGATGTCAAACTTGACATGGGAAAGATACTAATGAAACATTATTACACTGGATTTCAAAAAGGAAGCAAAGATGTGAAAAATGATTCTATGAAATTTTTTTTCTTGCACTAATAATGTCAAGTGAGCAGGATAAACACAGCTTCCAAGCTTTATTTGAAAGAAGAAAATTAATGATTGTAGTATGACAAGAGAATGCATGCTGTTATAAGTCTTGCTGTTTTTTTTTTTTTTCTCCAGTTACAGAATGCTTAAGTTTTGCAGGAATAAAAAATTGTGTGCTTGTCTTGGCACACAAGGGAACATAAGGCACATAATGTGGCAAATGCCACCAGAAAAACTGTGAACACTACATTTTCTCAGTGTGTACACCATCACCAATGACTATTTCTCTGGAGGACAGTTTGACTCAGCAGCAGGAAGACAACTCGTGATTATTTCCCTTTCTGTCCCTCTTTGAAATCAAGGGATTAATTTTGGAATTTGAAATTTGGGTTCATTACAACTTATACATTTTGGAATGCCAATGTGTGTTAGATTTAGGGAGCTCAGTATCAATCTCAATATCACTACAGATATAACTATATTTCAGGCCCTTGGAAACTGCTAACACACCACTTCTTTTAGTAGTACCATTGCATGTCTGTAAAGACTGGTAATGCTCCTTAGTTCACGCTGGTGAAACACTGCTGCTTAGAGCCATCTTTTCCACTTAATTCTATTTTTGCTGTTAGAATAACTTTTCCTCAACCATAACCAATGAGACTGTATATTATCCTCTTGAAGTTGTAGCAGTTCCAGTGTATGATTCTGTTCTTCAGAAAAATCCTGATAATGTCAGTGTTTATCTTTTTAAGTTGTTTGTTCCTTTGTTTTTCTTTCTTGCATGTAATTTTCTAAAATTGTAGCTTGGAGTTCTGTGTATGATAGAAAACTTCTGCTCAGTTTTTCATTCTTTAGTGTGTGATTTACAATTTTCCATAACTAATCAATAATTTTATCACAACACATTTCTTTAAGTCTCTCAGAGACAAGAACAAAGGAAAGTTTTGGGAAGTTTTGTTTAGGTTACCTGAGAGGAGAAGATCTTGAGGTATTTAAAATAATAAATAAACTGTTACTTAGGTTCAGTTTTGGTCCATTGCTTCTAAGAAGTTTTCATTTGTAGCACTTTATGTGATCCTTCATGTGCTCATGGTTCTGTAAAGACACTAATTAGTTGAAATATAAGTCTAGCCGTAATCTCTTGCCATGTTTGGGGTGGTGAGAAAAGCCAATGAAAAGCACACTCTCTCAATGGACTAGCAGTTTGAACATTAAATCTATTGACTCACATAATTGTGCTGCTATGGAGAGACTCAATTATCTCAAATTTCCATGGAGATATCGACCTGATTGTCATCTTGAACAGCAATTGCAACCCCTACATCACAGTAACAAAATTTTAGTAGTACACTGTTTAAATGAGGAAAGGGGAAATCAATCTTCCATGACAGAGAAGATTAAAATGTCCTAGTATGCAACTAGAATTGTGTATGTGCAACCTGATATAAATGCATAACATGGAACAGAAATTAGTACCAGCATAATTTTTTGAAGTTTTGAGATCTCCTCTGACCTACATGTAGCTCAATCAAGTATTGTATGTAGAGCAATTATCATGTCAGTCATGAAATCTTCAAATTAAGGCTTTTGCTTCTTTGAACAGAAGAATGAAATCTTTCAACATTCATAAAGTGACAGTTACCTTCACATTTCTTTCTTTAAAGGGTATCTTTTACTTGAGGAAAGCAAAGTTTATAAACTCAAATGGATTTAAAAGGAGAGAAGGCCTTGGGACGATCTTATTGTGGCTTTCCAGTACTTGAAGAGAGCCTGGAAGAAAGATGGAGAGAGACTATTCACAAGGGCATGTAGTGGCAGGACAGTGACAAAGGGGAATGGCTTCACAGTGAAAGAAAGTAGGATTGGATGAGATATTGGGATAAAATTCTTTACTCTCAGGGTGGTGAGGCACTAGAATAGTTTGTCCAGAGAAGGTGTGGATGTTCCATCCCTGGGAGTGTTTAAGGACAGCTTGGGTGGGGTTTTGAGCAACCTTGTTTAATGGCAGATCTCCCTGCTCATGGCAGGGAGGTTGGAATCAGATGAACTTTAAGGTCCTTTCCAATCCCATCCAGTCTATGATTTTATGATTCTAAGAAAATAACTTAAGACATACCAAAAAAACCTATTGAATCAGAAAAACAAGTTAGGAACAGTTGAAGATAGGTAGTACTGAATGTAGAACACTACAAAAAGCTGATTAAGGATGTTTTAAATGAATGATTGGTGAACTGAGGTCCCAGAAGTAGAATGTGGACAACATTATGATAAGATTTTTTAAAAGTGTGCATGACAAGATCTATACACTGATTTAAACAGTATGAGAATTTGCTCTCTACACTTCATCCTCTAAGACTTCATGTCTTGTGGAAGACTAACACCTTCCCACCAGTAATAACAGCTGTTTTCTTACATTTCTATATTTTGATTTTCTGTCGTTTTCCCTCACCACTTTCTTTTTCTTCAAGTTTCATAGCCTTTGGAGTGTCAATGTTGCTGAATAAGAAAAAAATAATTGCTTCAATATCTGACAGTTTCACTCTAGGCAAATGCAGCAGAATTTGAATAGGAGAAAACCAGTGGTGTTATCTATAACAAAAAGCTTTTCTGAAATCTCTAATCCCCTTATGAAAGCTACTATGTTCTTGAATCTTCAATTTTGGCATGCTTGTTAAGTCTATGATTATGGGAATATATCCATGAAAAATTCACTTAAGAATTGTCTGGGGATGAAATATATCTTCTGCATTAAATAGTCTGCATCGTATTGGAATAATTACAGGACTACCTAATGCCCTCATTTTAGCTGAACTTTTTTCCAATCTGATTATAACTTTAATAGAAATTTGACCAGTTTGCAGACACTATGTATTATACTGCATGAAATGAAATTATGTAATTAATCTTAAATTTTACATAGCTTATCCCTTCTGTCATCTTTCCTTGTATCTCCATCCTTCATAGTGTTCTGATCAACAGTCAGCAAATTTGATCAAAAAGTTTAAATGGAATTCAGAATCACAATGCTTAAGAAAACCTGTAACAGTATGTCTATCCAGAGGAAAAATCTACTTGTATAGTGTGTCTGTGGAATTCTGTCATTGATTTAAGGATGCAGCTTTCCCCAGAGAAGTTGATTTGTGCCCTTGACTTCTTTGTACATCAAATATTGCATTTTAGAAGGGTTCCACATAAAGCATTTTAATGATTATTTAGCTTGCAAAAAGCACTGTTTCCAGTATTCCTATTATTATGAGAGTAGCTCAGATTTCATTTTTGTCTACCTCTCCTTCAAAAAAAAAGGCAAAACCTAACAAACAAAAATCCCTCCAAAAAACCAAAAAAAACCCAAAATAAACCAAAACAGTCCCACTTTCAAAAACTCCATTTTAAACTAGCAAGAAGACACTGAATATGCTATACAGTGATAGTAAAGGTGAGGAGTGGCATCTGAATTGAAAGATGCAGGCTTCACATTTTGTTTTGAAGATGGCTAGGTTAGGACTGCTCTTTGTGCTGGGTTCTGAGTTTTTAGCCTAATTCTCTTGAAAACTATATTTTCCCCAGATGACAGAAAATGTTTGCCCTCACATTCTGGTTTTCAATGGAGCAATGAAATTGCAAGAGAGGGAGCAAGGATCTTTCAAACAGTCAAGATTCAAAGCATGTAGTCCTTTGAAAATCAATA
Organism: Rhipidura dahli; assembly: GCA_013399225.1. Classification (NCBI taxonomy): domain Eukaryota; kingdom Metazoa; phylum Chordata; class Aves; order Passeriformes; family Rhipiduridae; genus Rhipidura; species Rhipidura dahli. Next base: position 1,603,459 of record VXAC01001090.1, read on the forward strand.
CAGCAACCTTGAACATGGCATCTTTGTGTGAAGAGCTAGTGCAAACAGTTCAGCAGGGAACAGAAAATGCTAGATAATGATTTCTAAACCAGACATACCCTATATTCCTTTATATAACACGATATTTGGGTAACCTGCACAAAAAAAATGCTCTCAAACAAATGGATAAGAAGCATGAGAAAAGCACAAAATAGGAGAGTTGTCATGAGAAAAAGGAGGAAATTGTCCAGTGAACAAGATGAAGAATTGGGATGAAGCTGCTTTGCCTACACATTTAACACTGCCACTTGATCAGAGAACTAAAATAGTAAAAGATAAATCCAGATTAACAATAGCATATTGAAACTACAAGCATATTGAAACTACACTTTATCAATCTTGTTTTCTATGCTAAAGGAACACAACATTTTGATCATTGCTGCAGCATGCAATAGGACACAGGGTTACCATGTAAACCACATATCAATTCAGAGTTCTTTCCACTGTGCTATTTGAATTGTTTTATATAGAAATGTGATCATTTACATGAGCAGCTGCTGCATGCTTACATGTGTGATAAAATTCTTGGTTTTGTTCGTAACAAGCAAATACAAAAACCATACCATTGCATCTGCCGCTGTCTCAACCCTGCTACCTCGCAACTGAGTCTACAAGGAATGTTTCTGTTTCCTCCTGCCAATTCTTATTCCTCCCACAGATCAAATAAGAATAACTCAATAGAACAGTGGGAAGAAGAAGTTCTAATTTCTTCTTTACATTACAGCACTGATTCCTCACCTGTACTACTATTCTTTTTCTGCTTGAAAGCAGCAATTTTTTTTCTAAAAACCCTGAAGTTATTTAGCGTTTCAGTGTTTTCCTATGATTCTCATATACCAGAAGTGTTAATGTCTGAAAGCAGATTCTTATCTACATTATTAGTTGGACTTCAACAGAATTCATTAGAGATGAATTTTCATTTTCATCATTGGCAAATATTACAGAGAAAAATACTTTAAAATTGGGCTCTGTTTTACAGAAAAATGGCATTAGGAACCATAAATTTCCTATTCTTTTCAAAATACCAATATTTTACATTTATTGTTAATTCTTTACAATCTCTCTTATAACTAATTTTCTAGAACATGAATTAGGTGTCTGATCACAAACTGAACAGAAGGTTGTAATATATCATGTACATTTTAAAAATACTCGACAATGCAATTTGTTATACATTAATATTCACAAGGATGTATCTCCCAAATAATTTTCATAAATAAAATTTAAATGCTTAATTAATTCTTTTCAATGCAATATTTTTATTATCTTTTCACAGAATTTTCATTTATTAATACTTATTAGGGCAGGATGGTATTTTACTTTAAGTATTTTCCATTAGAATATTTTGAAGAGGTGTAAATTAATATCATCTATGAAGTATTAAAATTTGGACAAGTTTTTAAAAGGTTGAAATATTTGTTTTTCCAGCTGAATGAAAAAAGAAAAAATAAAGTGGTGTCAACATAGTATAAACACAACTTAGCAACATTATTCTCCTACTAATCCAAAACACAGCACTGTACCAGGTGCTAGGAAGAAAAATAATTCTATCCCAGCTGAAATCAGAACAGTATCCATCCCTTATTCTATACCATTTACATCTTTCCCATGTCCCATTCTTTCTCTACATCCCAGCTAATGATCAACACCTTTCCAGTTTTTTAATATATACACACAATATCATTCCCTTAGTCCATGTGTTATCCCTATAAAGTCTGTTGAGTTCATTTAGTCCACACCTTTGGGCTTCATCCATCATAAAATTTCAGGGCAGGAAAGATGGTCTGTGATGTTGGATTGTTGCAAGCTTCAATCAGTTCTGATTCCATCACCACTGCACTTGTCCAGCTTCATCACAATTTTCTCTTCATTAATCTGGGTTATTTTTACTGCAATACTCTTGATATGGCTCCTGTTCACCATACAAGTAATGATATGCAATACTGCATAGCAATTAACAATGTACAACTTAATTCATTGTCTCTTACTCAGAATCAAATTTCCTAGAGGTACACACCAGACACTTGCATTATTCACCAAATGCACCCAGGCCCTTGAGTGAAAGCAATCCCACAGATGGATTTGCCTTTGCTTGAGGCAGGAATAATACAGACTGTTTTCCTCAGCCTATATTTTAGTACTGGAGAAACTCTGTCCCTCTCAGCTTTGATTGGGCAGGGCCTGCCCAACTGGCAGATTCTCTGGTATTGACTAACCAAGTGGCCTTTGCTGAATGTGTATCCCAGTGTTTGAAGGTCCCACCACACACTGCTCTCGGTGGAGTTTTTAACAGTCCATGGCATTGTTGAATTTTCCCAGAGGATGTGATATATTTAGATTATTCTTCCAGTATCTGTCAAAACATACACATTTGAAAGCACTCATCTAGAGAGCATTATGAATCTATGTAGTTGCCTGTCTGCCAGACTGAATAATATGTTTAATGGCTAGGGCTAAAAGATTCACAATTAATTGCTTTGAAGATTAGCAGAATCTGTTACATGTAACAAAATGCATGTTTGGGGCCAGACATCTCAAAACAAATTTGAATTTGTAACATCTATTAAAATTAGCTCCAGTCATCCACACCTGAAATTCAAGTGTTGAAATCGTATCTGCCTTGATCATATATTTTCAGATGAAGAGAATAAAAATTTTTCTGTCAGATAAATAAAGAAGAAAACAAGGCTGTGTTCTTTTCATGTCTGCCGTTATCCAAACTACTGATTCTTTTGACTTTTGTAGCAGAATCACATAATCACAGATTATGCTGAGTTGGAAGGGACGCACAAGGATCACTGAGTTCAACTCCTGCCCTTGCACAGCACCATCCCCAGAAGTCACGCCATATACCTGAGAGCATTGTCCAAATACTTCTTGAACTCTCTCAGTATGGGTGCCATGACCACTTCCCCAGGGAAACCTGTTCCAGTGCTCAACCACCCTCTGGGTTGAAATCCTTCTGGTAGTACTCAACCTAAACCTCCCCTGACACAGCTTTAGGCCATTCTCTCGGGTCCTGTCATTGGTCACAAAGAGGAGAGATCAGTGTCTGTCCCTCCTCTTCCCTTTAAAAGGAAGTTGTAACTGCAATGGGGCCTCCCCTCAGTCTCCTCTTGTCCAGGCTGAACAACCCAAGTGACCTCAGACACTTCTCATTAGGCTTCCCCTCGAGGCCCTTTGCCATATTCATTGCCTTCCCTTGGAAGCTCTCTAATAGTTTAATGCCTTTTTTACATTGTGTCACCCAAAACTGCAAACAGGACTCAAGGTGAGGCTGCTCCAGTGCAGAGCAGAGCAGGACAATCCCCTCCCTTGCCCGGCTGGTGATGCTGTGCCTGATGCCCCCCAGGAAAGGGTTGGCCCTCCTGGCTGCCAGGGCACTGCTGACTCAGATTCAACTTGCAATTGACCAGGACCCCCAGGTCCCTTTCTGCAGTGCTGCTTTTCAGCCTCTTGTTCCCCAGTCTCCAGGGTTGCCCCATCCCAGGTGCAGAATCTGGCATTTTCCCTTGTTGAACTTTTACACATTTGGTGATTGTCCAGCCCTCTGATTTGTTAAAGTCTCTCTTCAGGGCCTCCCTGCTTTCAAGGGAGCCAACATTTCCTCCCAGTTTTGTGTTGTCTGCCAACTTGCTAATTATCCCTTCCATTCCTGTGTCCAAGACATTTATGAAGATGTTGAAGAGCACAGGATTGAGGATGGAGGCCTGCAGAACTCCACTAGTGACAGGTCACCAGCCTGATGTCACCCCATTCACTGTAACCCCTTGTGCCTGACCCGTGAGCCAGTTGCTCACCCATCACAATGTGTTTCTCAAGCTGTGTGCTGGGCACTGTGTCTGGAAGGATCCTATGAGAGACAGTGTTGATAGCTTTAGTGAAATCCAAAAAGATTACTTCAACTGGTTTCCCTTGGCCAGATAGGTGAGTTACCTTGTCATAAAAAGAAATCAGGTTTGATAAGCAGGACTTGCCGCTCATGAAGCCATGTGACCAACAACTGCATTGTCCTCCAGGTATTTTTCAGTACCTCACAGAATAATCTTCCCCATAACTTTACCAGGCACTGAAGTGAGACTGGTAGGTCTGTAGTTTCCAGGCTCCTCCTTCTTGCCCTTCTTGAAAAGCAGGACAAAGTCTGCCAGCCTTCTGTTAGTTGGGACCTGTCTGAAGAAGAGTGCAGGTTCAAACCTGTCCTCAGAGCAGTCGTACAGTCAATTGCTCAGCCCTTTTCTAGCTTGGTTGTAGATATGTCAGGGAAAGCTGGGTGGTACCAGAACATCCCTTCTTGGATGTTCAGGGCTGGTAGGACAGACTGTTTTTGCTGGCATATAGTCTCTGCAAAAACTTGTATTTGTTATCAGAAAGGAGCAAAAAAAATGTGGAAGACAGATTGTCTGATCCTCTGATAAAATGAAGAAGCAGTGATGCATAAATATCTTTCTGCTGCTAATAAGTAATTTGTGATGTATAGTATTGAAATCTTGACTTGTCACCAAAGCAAGTACTATTAACATGCAGTTTTAAACCAATATATTTGGATAAGGATGTACTGTTAAATTAAAAATATAGATTGCAATATTTCTCAGATATATTCTGGGGAAAGAGAGCATTATATTTCTTTGTGCCCATGAGCTAAGTCTGCCATGTAGAAGGCTGTTGTCTCAGGAATAGAGTGATTCAATTGCCAACGTGAGGCAAGCTGACAACACTCAGATGTGATCTTGACTGTGTGAATTTCTTTTCATAGTCTGCATCAAAGGGTCTCTATTTGTTTGACTGTGGATTGAGGAGGAAACATCCTGAGCAGAAACTTCAGAGAAGACATTAAATAATTTTTTAAAACATTTTACATGAGAGCGTCTGTGGAGGAAAAAAGTATTAGATGAAAGAGGCAACTAGAAGGGTTAAGAGGTGTTAAAGACAGTTGCAAGATGACAGGTGGCTGGAAAAAAGAAAAAGAGGTTTGGGGACACCCATCCGATCAGCTGGAGAAGAGGAGGATTTGAGAACATGACTGCAACAATGGAAACACTCCAGAGATAGATGAAGCACCAGGAACTAGGATCAGTCAGTCAGATTCTACTGAGTATGTTCCTTCCTCATGAGTGATGAGGTATTTTGTTCTGCTGCAGGAAGGGGAAAATTCACATCCATGCTTTGTTCAGTACTAGGAAGTGTAAGTGGTCAGGCAGTATTCCATCATTATGTGGTGCAAAGACCTGAGCTCATTGTCTCTCTAGTGATGGGATGTTTTGGCTGTATGAGATGTTTATTCTGGCCCCTATGTGAGCAACCATTTAGAAAAACTTTCAGTTTTAAGTTAACAATAACCACAGTAGAGATGTGTACCTGAATGCTGACAAAATTATAGCCTTGCATTATGTGGATTAAGTAGGCAAATGCAGATTCTTTGCCCTTGCAACAACTATTGCATAATAAGGACAAAGAAAATCTGAAAAGACAGAATATATTGATTGTGTCATCATTAATGGCCACGGTAATTTCCTTGTGTAAGGCAGTTAATACATCAAATAATGACATGAGACAGTTTTACTAACATTAAGATCTAGACATAGTCTAAGTTCTGGTGTTTTTTTCCACTAAAAGTAAATGAAGATCATACACAGAGAAAAACAAGTGTAACTACAACGAAAGAAAGGAGATATGGACAGGAAAATTCAGATGGCAAATAGCAGTTAAAAGGTCAGGTTGGAGGTACATGAAACAACGCAGGGTCAGATTGCAAGAAAACATGAAAAGACAGAGAGGAGGGCACTGAAATCTGAAACTGGAGAGGAAAAAAGAACAAATAATTATTGAATGGAAAACAAATAGAACACCAAAGGAGATTTGCAATGCAAATAAAAAATAATGAAAATGGATTGTTATTGGAAAATTATTGGAGTAATGAAAAAACAGAAAAGCAAAATACGTGATAGGCAGTACAGCAGTATTGCTGTGTCTAGGAACTGATTGGAATACAGATCAGCTGTTAATTGTTGTTGAATTTGCCTTAACATTTTCTTAGAGGACAAGCGGAGAAGCTAATTACCCACATGCAGAAGGGAGTCATCTGAGGTGGAATTGTGGAACACCTGCCTCATTAATATGCAGAAAACCCAAAATAAATAGTACACATTACATTGAGAACACAGTATTGAGTCAGATCATGGGAGCAGCAGATTATGCTTGCAGAAGACCAGAGCCAATGAAGAAAAAGGTGGTAGTGATACCCATTACACCAGCTGTTGGAACTGGAGCCTTTCTGCAGGCAGCAAGAGTGGAAACAATGAGGTTACATAGTGCTGTGGTCTATTTCACAGCCCCTATACCCTCACCCATTTCTACTGACCTAATTTTGAGTTCAGATACCTTAAATTTAGAGCAACCAAACCACACCAAAACTAAATGTCTCAGTTTAATCTTATTATTTGCAGTTGATATGTATTCTCATAATATTTGGAATCAAAAAACTTTGGCTAGCTGATATTAAGACTCTGAATTTTGGTCCACAGGTACATCACAGATACAGTAAATAACATTAATAATTGAAAAAAAAATGTAAAAAATGGCATGTTATTTAAAAGCAGTCTATGTTTTCTGTAAATTGTGTATCTGTAAACAAAACCAACACCATCAGTTGTATCCTTACTTCAAATACAGACTTTATTGCAAAGATTTTTTTGAGGTTTTCTGAGAATAAGAGTCTGAAACATAGTAGGTGCCTATTTTCATGTCTCTTTAGTTTCCCAATATTTTATTGTGTAGTATTTTACCTTACAGCTAATTATTAGTAAATGCATTTTAGGTTTAGCAATAAGAAGTTTCTTCAAAAGCATTCTGATCTTAAGAACACTGAAATAAGAAATATCTTGCCATTTCTGTATTTTGCAGTGTTTTATTTCTGTATCCAGAAGACTTTCATTTTTGATAGCTGTAGAAAGGTGATACATATGCCAAACACATTGTATTTATATTCTTGGGAGTTAATGAGAGGCATTATGTAACAATGTGTCATACTGACATAATTTAAATTTTTTGAGTATTTTTTCACTGCATAAACTGCTAATTTCTGGGCAAACAGCTGTATTCTGGATTATTTAGAACACTTGTTCTTTAGCTAATTGACAGCTAATTGATGCTTTGAGAGACCATCAGCTAAACAGCATGTAAATGGATTCAGGCTTCTCATAGAGACAAAAGACAGCTTATGAGCTACTTCCACCAGGGCAGCTACTCTCTTCTCTTGCCAGAGACAGGCTGGAGAAGTTACTGCATATAGAGCTACTTCCCTAAAATATTCTCCCTTGTACTAGGAACTTGCAGTTCTTGTTCCAGAGATGGTGTCTTTCTTTAAAGGAATCACTGAAGTACTCGGAGAGCAGCACATCTATTTATGAAATGCCATGCTTTACCTAGTATTGTTTTAGTTCTCTCTCTTCAAATCTCAGATATATGTATAGTTATGTCTTTGGACCAAATGATGCAGCACACGAGAACAGCAACTTGCAGATTCCCAACTTTATTTCGGACTTGTGGAAAAAGTAACTAATTTTGTGCTTCTAATGTATTATGGTTTTTTCGCTATTAAATTCTGAACATGTTTTGTTAGTCGGAAGTACCTCACCCAGCTCGAAACACTGCCTTCCCTTTTACAGAGCTGTAACTGTTGTCTTCTGTATTTCAGTGCTGGCTTTTACTACAGTGCCCTTCTGTCTGCCAGAGTTTATTCCCTTGATGTGTTACCCTGCCTGGTCCCTCGCTGCTAAGGTGTTGCACAGGACAGCAAGGTTTATTGAACTGGGACAGAAAAAGTAGAATCAGACTTATGTGGGACTTGTAACTGAAAGAGAAAATACAATAAGTTTAACTTCATGGAGTACTAAGAAGCTACAGAAGTTATGCAGAATTTTTGTAGCCTTAAAGGTTTGGTCTGAATGGGATGGGAGTGTGATTGTTTTCCTCTAGATGGCAGGTTTTGGCAAGCTTTGTTTTAGCCATATAAGTAAATAGAAAGTCTTTCAGGACAAATTACCCAGTTTAGTCAGTACCTTTGTCCTGCTAAATTCTTCCACTACCCCAGCTGTGCAAGCATGCATGAGTGTGTAGACCTCAATGTCCATGTTTAACCATGAAAATAAGGTAGTAATTAAATATTTTGTGGACAGAGATCTTAAAAGTCTCCACTGAAACTTCATTCTGTGAAACAGATCAGGAATATCTTTCTCTCTTACAGTGAGGGGAAAAGTCAGAGGAAATCTTAGTTTTCAATCACTTTCTGAAACTGTTTAGCTTCTTATTAACTTTTGAAAGGTAGTTAAGCCATACATCACAATCTTCAAATGAATCACTTTTTTGCAATTGCATCCCAAAGGATGGTAGGGTGAAACAGGGTGAAACAGGGTGAAACAACTGCTTTGGAGCCTTCAGTTATGGCTTCTGAATTTGCACATCTTTGACATACAAAATTCTTTCTTTTAGGGGTTTGTCTAGTCAAAACATATATTTGCATATAATGGGGACAAAAGGTTCTTAATTTCTTAAACAATGTTAATGTTCTTCTAATAAAATGAAAATGTACTACATATTTACTCCTTTGCTTGCTACTTTTGTTGTGAATAACTAGGTTTGCCAAAATAAATGTATGTGTTTGTGAGAAAAAGACAATAAGTGAGACAAAACTCAGGATACAGAACAACTGTTTTGGGGTTTTTTTCTGAAAGACGAGTAAAACTTGAAATTAAGATTAATCTTCTTGTGAAACTTCTGTGACATTGCCTTGATATATTATTTGTGAATGTGAAATGACACTGATAATTTAAGTAATATATTGCCAGAGTTTCAAAATCAGTATTTGGCAATATTCATTCCACACACAGTAATGAAAATTCAATCATATAGTTTGCAATGCTCTTTGAATTAGACGTAATATTCACATCAGCTTTTTAAATAGGGCAGCCAGAGAACATATTTTCTAGAATCTCTTCAGGTGCAGAAATGCATCGTGACTGAAATGTTGCTGGAATGGATATTGATTTCTACACTTGCCACCATTTCGTGCAGTAATATCCCATGCACGATCCTTTGTACTTGTATGTCCAAAGTATAATTTTCCATTCACTGCTAATAACCAAACCCACAGTTCCTGTAATCGTTAAACTCTGGACCTTTGTGACAGTACAGGAAGCTATTGATGTTCTTTACAGGCTCCCCAAGAATAACTACTAGAACTCTAAAGAATGTGCTTTACAATATTGACAGGCTTTTGTGCAATTATTGTATTCAAGAAGAATTGCAGACCACTTCTCAGAGGGCAGAGAAAAAGAAACAGCAATACGTTCAGAGAAAATTCTTCACGGTTTTCAGGGAACAAAGCATTTACATAATATCTTTACATCATTCAGTGCTCAAGTTTGTCTGTTGTCTCCACGGGTGAAACAGCTTTTTCTCAAAATTAGTATTTTGTAAAGTGTTTTCTGTTTTTCAGGCCTTTTCTCTAAACCCAGGTTCCATAAGGATGCTTACCAAAAAGCATTTTGTAAAAAATTATGTGGAAAGTAATAATTTTTTTGCTAACAGTACCTTGTTTAGTCCCTCTAAAATGTGATGGAAATTAGTAAGTTGAAAAAGCAAAAATTAAATGCTCATGGATTCTCAGTTTCTCCAGTAAAATTTTCTTCTCGGGTAAGATTTCTATGTGTGGTAGTAATGCCTGGATGGGGAAAACAAATAACAGAACTGTAAATAACACAATATCTGTAATTTTGTTCAGCGAGAGTTCTCTTTAAAGACTACTTTTATATGCTGTCCTATAGCGTAAGATAAGTACTTTGGCTTATACAAACAAGCACTAACCTAAAAAAAATGGAGGGAAAGAGGAGTTAAGTCTGTTGTTTACTGGTGTGAAATGTGCAATCTCCTTGTCACTGCTACCACGTCTTTGATTTCTTTTCTGTCAGAATTATTTCCTGACCCTGACGTTAAATCAAGAGGCTTTTTAGAATACCCAGGTGTATGCCAAGAAACACTCAAACGTTCAACAAAGTACCCCTGTTATGTTTGTATACTGGCTTTGTGTACACAGTCTATTTTTAGTTTAAAATACTAAAAAAAAAATTTTGAATATATTGTTTTACTAAACTCTGCTTTGGAAAGAGATATATTTCAAATTTTTTTTTTCTAAAAAAATTATTTAAATAATTAAATTGTCACCATTGTCCTGTACATAGCATGGTATTTCTGAATACTTGAGGGCATGGAGTAATAAGAGGTTTTGACAGTGTCCACTGTGTAATTCTTTACTTTTATGACATCAAGGAGCAATAGTTTAGCCTGCATTTATGATGGCAATATTTTAGTGCCTCAATAAAGGCATTTCCTGTTGCTATCATTGTGTTACCTATCATCTGTCTATCACAAAAATATAAACTCTTATCCAGGAGATCTCTCCTCTTAACAATTTCTTACTTCTACCTGTTTGTCATATGCTATCTGTTGCAGTTTTTCTCTTGATATTGCCACTCACTCTGAAGCAGAGTTTCTTCCTGGCAACCAGGGTTTTATTCAATTATTTTAAGGCATTATATCTCATGGAAACTAGATAAAAAATTTACATGTGAAAGAACTCATCTATTCTACAGTATATACTGAGTCAGTCAGTACATGAAAAGCTATTTTTATTAAAATCACATGGTTTTTTTTTCTCTAAGAAAAGTGATCTAAAGTGTTTTTATTTTACACACATGGGAAAATGAGTCAGTTCCAGAAGAATGCATGAGCAAAAATTGCATTAGCAAGTTCACAGAAGTTGCTGCACTGCACAGAAACAAGTCAGGTGCTTAGGAATAAGAAAGTCTATATGGCAAGTAATGTTAGCAGTTAATGTGGAATAGTACTGTTCCTTTGCAGTTTCTGGCTCAACTTCTGTTCTACTGCCTGTGTCACACTGCTTTCAGGGACTTGGCCACTGAACAAGGAGAACTAGGAATTAGGGCATAGGAGGAGGGTGAGGAAAGGACACTCTGGGAGATAGTAAGAAAGGAATTAAGAAAGGTCTGTTGTGTTACAGTTCTGAAAGAAATGGCATGTTTGCCCATTATCACACAGATGGGTACTCAAAGTCTTGCAGAAATAACACTGTTGTCATTGCAAAAATAGTCCACTTCCCCAAAGACTTCACAATTAGAAGATAAATGAATGGAGGGTTTTGCCATTGTTTTCTTAGCAATATTAGTATGCTGGTGGTTTGGGTGATTACTTTTTGCAGTTTATTTTTAATAGAAAGAAATTATGCTTTTGAGGACAAATACTGTTGCTATTACCAAGGAATCTTAAAAGCCCTTTGCAACAGAAAAAGGTGAGTGATCAGTCAGTTCTTGTATTGGTATATGTAAACAAATTAAAGACAAGATTTAGGCAAACACAGGAGAATAGTCTGCCATTTTAGTATTTCTGCTCAAGCTGCAATTTTAAACCCATATCATTTCTCTTATTGTTGGATTAGCATGATGTCTGCCAAGCAGTCCAAGTGTGCAATGACTACCCATCTTTTCTTTTGTGTATATATAATGGTTGACTAGTTTAACTTGGAATTGGTTTTGAACTCAAAGGCAATGTAGTTGTAGAGGTTTGTCTAAGAAAAAAATGCAGCCAAGAATTAAATTAAATTAAAAGATTTCTCACCAGTGGCCTTATGTAAAGTTGTGTGTGAGGGGCAGTTTAGTTGCTGGCATGAGCAGAAATGCACAGTAATTCTAAGCAATCCACGAAGGCAACTTTATCTGTTTGCAATTCTAGTGAATTTAGACAACTATGATGTAGTTAGGGGTGTTGGGATTTTTATAACCCATTCTAACACCCCTGTTTCTTGAGTGGGTTGTAAAAGAATCTTTTATGAACATGAGTGTTTTCAGTCTCAATTTTGTTGTCTCATCCCAAAGTTAAAAATTGAATACTGTCAGAAAGTATCTGCGTGTCCTAGGTTAAAAATAGATGTATTCTATTACCACCAGCTGTGGGTCGTTAGCGGGTAGCTGTTATCACCTGCTAACGACCCACCCCTGATAACAGATGATGGGCCATCAAGAAGCCACCCAATGACTCATGGACTTATCTCACCCTATTGTCAGATGCCCCACCCAGGAGGGAGGAGCCAGGCATTCCCACCTGGATATAAGCTGCCCTAGAACTCCCCAAGGGTAGCCCTGTCTACTGGGTAACCAGAGGACAAGAGCCACCACAGACTTTCAGTTGGACACTGAACCTTCCATCGGATCATTGCTTCAACTGGATCACTTCAGTGGGACTCCTTCCGCTACCCTAATAAGGTATCAGGTTGTAGCTAATTTTATCTGTACCTTTTTCCTTATGTTATTTTGCTTGTTTCTACCTTTTCTATAAATTTCAGTCTTGACTTGTGACCTCCCCCTGGTTTGTTTTCAAACCAATACACTGCGTAGTATTATCTGCTACCAAAAATATTAGTAAGGTAGTCTGTGTGAAGAGCACTGATGTTAACAGTGCTGAGATGTCCTGATTAATGTCTTTAAAGGCTGAAAAAGGGCATAGTCAATGGACTGTAACTTTTTTCTGATTTTATAAATCTACATGTTCTCATCATATTTGGCATAATAATCAAACTAATAAAGTTTCCAGCTCTGGAGATGATTCTAGTTCATTGCACTGGAATGGCTGAGTCCATAAGCTATCCACTAAAACTAAATCATTAAGTAGCAACTAAAATGAAATATGTTTACAAAGCTATTTTCAGGTATTATCTAATGGATGCATATCATCATACCACATCATCTTATTTTCTCAGCAAATTGTTTTTAGGGAATATGTGCAGAGAGCACTTATAAAATTTAATGCAATTCAATGTAATGAAGAAATTTGCATTTGAAGCACAGTCACTTACAAATGTTATGGGACAAGCAGCATTCTATTAGAAGGCATTTCAAATGTTTCTGAACAGCAGCTGAGGAGGATATTTCCTGATGTGGTTCTATTACTACAGCACATTTTCTCTTCATCTGTAACTACTTTTTAAAAATAGAAAAGGCAAAACGGAAACTTCAGTTACCAGAAAATACAAAGGACCTCAATTCATCTTTTGAGAGAAGTAATGAGCAGAAGGCTGCAGTTAGTCATCCACTAAAGCTTTACAGTGGAGAGACTCTGATAATTTGATTGCTCATTTTGAAATAGAAGTTCTCCCTTTCCCCAGAAAGTTTTTCTTTATATTGGCAGCTCTTATAGGTAGCTTGTTTCATGAAAAAGAGGAAATGAATAATGACTCACAAAATTTTCTCTGTCAAACTCCCTTTTCCCATCCTCCTTCTGTTGATGCTTCCATATTTTTGCTGGAAAAGGACCCAATACTCTTCCTTTATGATAACTCAAGGAATCAGGATCTGTGACTAGTTTATATAAATCTGTCATAAGTCATTCCTAGACAACAAGAATGCCAGTGAAACTTCCATGTTGCCATTTTTTTAATCTCCAATAGTCTGTAATAGTCTCTCTTCTTTATGTCCACGCACATGAGCATATTGAGCTGTATTTTTTGTTTTGTTTTTCTGTTCTTCCCCAAGTTGCTTTGTGTCCCAGAGCCTTCTTCCAAAGGTGTATTGTGGCATTCTGCCACACTGCACTTCTGCAAAACAACTGTCATGCTGCTACTATCAGAGAGCTACTTCCAATAGTGTTTAGAAACACAGTAGAAAAGTGTACATTCTCTATAACTCATTTAGGCACAAGTGTCAACAAACCATCCTATACCACTCAGGGAAAAAAAACTGGCTTTTTTGACAAGGAGTTGAGCAGACAGCCAGGCTATGGAATTAGATTAAATGTACAATGCTGTTTGTGGAAAATGGTGATGTCACCTCTCTGATAACAGCCATCTATCTATAGCTGTCTCCCTATTGATGCTTTTAAAACTGAATGTAGGGATTTGTTTGCCTTCTTCACCATTTGGATGGCAAACTGCCCTGTGCTGACTATCATAAGTGACAGCTAAAATTTTAACTTCATCCCCACATAATTTGCAAACATAGAACACTTATTCCTTAATTCCTGCTGGATTCCTCCCTGTTTCTACAACTTACTTAATGAATCATGAACTACCAAAGAGGGGAATTACACTTCAGAAACTGAGGTTATCCAGTGTATTAAAGGATAGAGATATCACTCAGGATACAGAATGATCAATCCAAAATGGTTTGGTGCTTCTGAATTTCATCATCTCAGGGGAATTATAAATCAAAGGCATGTAGCTATAAATGTGCGGTGTGTAGGGTATAGACTCCACAACAGTGTGCTTCATCAGCTTATTTGGCACTGTGGCTTAGGTGGAGTGACATTATATAATTTGTGATGACTTTGTTCTGACATCTTCCCATCATAAAGGATTGAGGGACCAAAGTCACAGAAATGTCATCGGTGATAAATTCAAGCTAGACTTTAATCTTCCTCACTTGAAGAAACATCAAAGAGGAATAACACAGCCTGCAAGATACTTTAGACAACTTATTAAAGAAAAAATGGTCCATAACTGACAGACTGAGTGAAAATTGCATTGATAATTTAAGGTGCATTTTCCTTCTGAGCTTGTAAGGATTTCACATATAAAGGTTCAAGTTAGCCAGAATTTCAGAAAACCTCTGCAATTTTGCAGTGACTGTATCTGCTGTTTACCTAGCAGACTTAAATGTTAAAAGGTCTTTGAAAAAGCGATCTATTCAGTACCTAATTTGAATATTAAAAACATAGTTAGCATTGAGAATAATGCTGCTGATTGTTTGTACTTGAGGTTTAGACTCTAAATTCATACATAAGACCTATTCACTTTTTCCAGGAAAACTTCTAAGAGCCTAAAACAGAAGTGATGTTGTCTTTGGGCAATAACCAATAAATAAAGACAGGCAACTCCAAGAAATTAATCACTTCATTACTACATTCCAGTGAATTTTTAATGCAGTTTGTATTGGTTTTGTACTGCCTGGTTTTTGGTAGCAGGGGGCCACAGAGGTGGCTTCTGTCAGAAGCTCCTGAAAGCTTCTAATATGTCCAGCAGAGCCAATCCCTGATGGCTCTGAAAGATGGACATGCTGCTGGCCAAGGCTGGGACAATGAGAGAGGTTGAAAATGCCTCTGTGTTGATATCTTTAAGAAGAAAATCAAAGCAAAGTGGGGCACTGTCAGTGCTGAGAAAATTTTTAGCTGGAAGAACCTCAGCTCTTGAGTTTTCTGTGGGAACTCTGTCTGTCCCATATACACTAGACTCAAGAATGTTATTGTTAAGTAAACAGTTTTGCACAGGCATTTCTTTTTCTCAGTGAGGATTTCAGTTAGGAAAACATCTTTCTATTACATGCAGGTTTTAGGTCAGCCCCTTAGGGGGTGGTCAGTCCGTAGAACCAATGATTTTGTGACACTTAGCACATTTCACGATCTACCTTATAAAAACCCCTGAAAAAATCAGTAAATGTTTGGATCATCCATCATTCCCTTCAGTTGAGTCAGTGTGGTTATTTTTACATACAGTGACAGGGCACAGTTTTTATTCTAGCCAGAGAAGAGGAGGAGGTGAGAACGTGTGAGGGAAAACAACATGGATACACCAAGGTCAGTGAAGAAGGAGGAGGAGGAGGTGCTCCAGGCACTGGAGCTGAGGTTCCTCTGCAGCCCGTGGTGAAGGCCATGGTGAGGCAGCTGTGCCCCTGCAGGATCCCCTGGGGATCCACGGGGGATGCAGAGATCCACCCGCAGCCCCTGGGGATCCACGGGGGATGCAGAGATCCACCCGCAGCCCCTGGGGATCCACGGGGGATGCAGAGATCCACCCACAGCCCCCAGGGAAGGTGCCCGTGCCAGAGCAGGTGGATGCCTGGAGGAGGCTGTGACCCAGTGGAGAGAGGGGACCTGATTCCAGGCTGGAGCATCCTGGCCTTGGAGGACTGCACCCCATGGAAGAGAGACCCACAGTGCAGCAGTTCTGGGAGGGCTGTGTGCCCTGGGAGGGGCTCACATTGTGAGAGTGGACCCACACTGGGGAATTTCAGGAGAACTGTCTCCCATGGGAGGGACCCCACGGCCTCACAGGGAAGGACTCCTCTCCCAAAGCAGCAGAAGAGAATTTTGGTGGATGAACTGACCAAACCCCCATTGCCCTGTTTGCCTGTGGTGTCGGTGGGGAGGAGGGAGGGGCTGGGGGGGGGAGGGGTTCTAAGGGCTTATTTTACTTCTCTTTATCCTCCTCTGATTCTGCTAGCAATAAATTCACTTTGTAACTTTAAGCTGAGCCTGTTTTACCCTTGAAGTGTTTTCTCCCAGTCCTTATCTCAACTCATGAAGCCTTCATTAGTTTTTTCTTTCTCTCCTCTGCCCACGTGTGGCAGGGGAGGGTGAGCAAGCAACTCCTGTGTGTACCTGGCACTGGGCCAGTGTCAAACCATGACACAGTCTAATAGTTGCATTTCACTTCTCCCTTTCTCAATTAGAAATCATCTTACCTTTCAAAAATAGGAATTACAATCAGTGTATTCATCAAAATCTGTTTTGAGCAGTACCTGGACAAAGTCTGGAGGGGATTTTTTTAAACCCCCTGCATATTTTTCTTGCTTACCTCATTTCAGCAACTATGATCTTAAATCCAACAGTGACAAATGTGTTGAGTTTAACATTATAGGAATGCTGGTGATCATATGGTGAAGAATTGGGACTAAATATTGATGCAACACTGTCTCTAAAACAATAGCCTCTATAACTTTTTTTTCAAAAGCTGATCTTTTTAAAACAAAAAGAGAATTACGGTATAGCTAGACCATGGAGTGTTCAAGAAGACTGCATTTTTTTATGCATTGCATAGGTCTTTGAGTGAGAGGTCTACCACATATCAGGTTTGGGCTTTAAGGTTTTGTTTGGTTTGGGGTTTCGTTTGTGTGTTTGTGGAGTTTTTTAAACTATAATATCCAGTAGAAAATAAAATGACATTGTTATATCATTTTGCACACAAGTTAAAAAAAGGCCTGTACTTGGCCAGTTCTAAATTGGACCCAATTTGAACTCATGACCTCATAACTCATGAGCTCTAAATTCCATTTCTAAACTTCCAATACATGTGCTTTTCTCCAATGTATGGGGTTTTATTCCACTGTGGAAGTTCTTTTGCTAAATGACCTATATTGTTTTGCAAAGAAATGGTTAGACCCAAGTTTTAATATTAATATCCCATTTTTATTTCACTAGCACAGTTGCAATTATTTCCTTTTTCAAAAGTCAGTCTCTGCCCAATTGTTTTTCATTATTTTATTTCTCATGCTAGAAATGTCACTCTTTTTGTTCAGATTTAGAAGTGTTATTTTAAGAGATATTCTGGAATATACAGCAAAAACCCTTTGGAACCTTCAATGGTTTTTCCTTCAATTTAATAACAGGTTTGACTGAATAAGAATGCAAAAACACAATTACCTCAACTTCTCAACTTTTTTTTTTAAATATACAATAACAGAGGATAGTTTGATTGACATATCAAGAAATGATTCCTTCAAAAGCGATGCCATCTCTGTTTCTGTAAAAATAATGCAAGTCCTGAAAGGTTATTGATATTTCAGCAGAAGAAACAGATTTCGAGTTGCTGGCTAGCAATATGTCCTTTAGAATTTTTTTTTTTAACATTTCATCAAAGGCAGTGTAATTAACCTTAGAGCAATGGATAAAGCCCATCATCATCAATTGACAGAATGACTTTGTCATGTAATGGCTACTGGTCATGCAGTGCTCTTTCAATAGCACTTTGTTCATTTAAAAGCTGTATCAGAACTCTTGACTACCATCTCAGAGACAATCTTTCCTTTCCCTCTCTTC
Source organism: Rhipidura dahli (assembly GCA_013399225.1). Classification (NCBI taxonomy): domain Eukaryota; kingdom Metazoa; phylum Chordata; class Aves; order Passeriformes; family Rhipiduridae; genus Rhipidura; species Rhipidura dahli. The sequence goes on from VXAC01001090.1 coordinate 1,621,372, forward strand.
TTCTTTTAGAAAAGTTAAAGTAGTAACATAGTAAAAAAGAAGACAACAAAAATAGCTCTATCATGTGGGGAAAACACCAAGAGTACCAGATATCTGTGAGCTTTGTGTAGTAAAGGAATAGTGGCCAGGTTTTATTTTGCTAATCTGCTTAAAGTATTGAGAGAAGAGAAGAAATGGAAAAGTCTCTTCTGGTTTAAATATCTGGTAATATAGTGTGTATCATTCTTATATATTGAAAACTATGTTTTCCTGTGCTGCATGATTTATGTCTGCAAAGATGTATTGGTGTTAAAAGGGAAAGACATTGATGCATTTTAATAAGGGAAGGCTGATGAAAGAGTGAACGTATTCAAGCAGAAATCATAACATCTTCACACAGGCTAGTCTAGAATGCTAAATCTTTATAGAATAATATAAAATAATATAATCACAGATTGGTTTGGGCTGAAAGGGACCTTAAAAATTACAGAATCCTAGAATGGCTTGGGTTAGAGGGGACATTAAAATCATCTAGTCCCAACCCTCCTGCCATGGACAGGGACAGTTATCACTAGTCCCAGTTGCTCAGAGCTACAGCCTGCCTGGACTTGAACACATCCAGGAATCTTGAACACATCCACAGCTTCCCTGGGCAACTTGTTCCAGTTTCTCACAGCCTTCACAGTAAAGAATTAGATTAAAAAAATATATATCTCTATATATAAGATATAGAGATATAATAGAAATATCTAATCTAAACCTGCCCTATTTCTGTTTGAAACCATTTCCCTTGTCCTGTGACTACCTGTGCTCCCAAAAAGTCCCTCTCCATCTTCCTTTTAGGCTCTCTTCAGTTTCTGGGAGGCCACAATTAGGTCACCCTGAAGACTTCTGTTTTTCAGGCTGGACAAACCCAATTCTCCTATCCTTTCCCTCTCCAGGGATGTGATGTGATATATTTTCTTTCTTTTGAAATCTTGTCATTACTTTTGTTGATTGTTTCATTTACTGTTAAAAGGTGTCAATGGTGAGATAAATTCACTTTCTTGTTTTGGTATAAAGCCCAATTTCATTGGGACAATGCCTTTCATTGCAGAGAATTTATCCTGTCTGTTAAAAGGCTGAGGTTGAGAACAGCAGAGGGAATTACTCTAGGAGACAAATTTTTAGTTAGAAAAATGTAAGATGTTATTTGAAAATGCTGATATTTAGAAGGAGTTAATATTTTTTTCCAGATATATGGAATTTAAGAAATAAATACTTTGTTGGTTTTTAATGTGTTGGGGAAAAATAAAAAGTTGTCTCTGAATGCTTTTTCACACACTTGAAATATTGGTATACAGCTTTTTTAGTCCTTAGATATTTTTTTTTCTTCAGTGATGCAGTCTATGACTGCCAATGAAGTGGTCTCATTCGTCTTTGCAATTTATGTATTTTGAGTAATTCACTCTTCATATTGTACTGGTACATCTTGCCATTAGTTCACTACACAATCCTTCTGAGTTGGTTATATTTATTTTAATTCAGCTTCTCCTCCATTATCTTCTCCCCTAACCTGAGTTGTACACAGACTGTGCATCCTAACTTGTAATTAATCTCTTCTTTAGGCAAATAGCTTTTCTGTTCAGCCCCTGCTTTCCACAACTTCAGTAATTGCAGTAATTTCTTTTCATGCCCTAGCATATTTTATGACTTCTTGGCAATGGTTATTTGAACATGGATGTCTCCTAAGAATTTATCCCCTCCCTGATCCTTCTTGGACTCTCTGTCCCTGGGCTAAATCTCTGCATGGTCACAGCAGTTGCCTCATTAACTCATCTCACTCTAACAGATGCTGTTTTCTTTGTTTTTTGTCTACTGTGGTTTTTCAGTTCCCATAGAAACCTGTTCAGATGCACAGTCAGTTCATCTTGATATTTTAGCTTTCTGTTCTATGGGCACAGAAGTGGTACCCCTAGGTGGGAAGACTTCCTGTGCCTGGCTCCCTCAGCCTCATCATGAGGAAAAGCAGACCTCCCCCAAGAACTCAGAGAGGGGTTGAGTCCAGGGCAATCAAGAACTCCTTAGGTTCTGTGAAGTTCATTATATATCCTTATTTTTCAGATGTAAGCCAAATCACAATTCTTATAAACACTAAAATTTTGTAGTGATTCCAGGGCTTTCAAGTTTTGACAGCAGCTGCAGCAATAACAGCTCATTCCATGCCTTTATGGGGTTTCTTTACAGCCACTATGAATAGAAGCTGTTTTTTCTAAAAATTAAAAAAAAAAAAGGAGAGAACTTTCTCAGAAATCAATGATTTTAGGTCTTCCTTGCTTGTGAGAACTTCCTATTTGTCTCAGGTGAGAAGGAGTGTGCAGGTCTTTTTTAATGGGCCAAGTACAGAGGCAAGAAGTGCAGTGGAACATCATAGATCTTTGCTAGGCATAAGGTGACAGACGTGTCTTTTCCAAATTTATGTTTTTTCAGAATCACAGCCAATTTCATGAAATTAAAATAAAACATTTACAAACCTGGGAGTGTAAATTAGAGTATGTAAGGTTTAGTAATTCCTCTACTTCAGCTGATGTCCTTGCACGCTGAAGCTCAGCAACTCTGTGTCTTAATGTGGCACCAAATCCCAAATACATTTTTTCACATGACTACCCTGCTGGATGTCAGCAGACCTGTCTGTATCTATGAATGACATCATAACACTTGATTAGCTGGTTTTGAGTTTATTTGGATTTTAATGTTGTGTAAGTACTGTGCATATGCATGTTGCTATAAAGTAGTAATAATTTTTATTCTTCAGGAATTTATTTTCAACTGTTGTTAATATGTTATTGAAATATGATAATTATGAAGGGGAGGAGGGAAAGTACTGTATCTAGAATAGACTGAAAAGCATTTTTCATCTGCTTACTGTTCCATCTCTGGTTAGATTTTCTATTCAACACACTGTGAAATGTGGTTCTGAATACAGATAAGCAGTAATGCATTGGCAGTAAATATAAGATGCAACAAAATAAATTTTTAGTGAGTAGTGCTTGATAAGACAGGATACTTGTTCCTATTCAGGTGCCTATTCCTTTTTTTTTTTGGTTGAGGTGTTTCAAAGAAATTTTTGAAAATGCAGAATACAAAATTTGGACATACATACAAAAGTCCTAATGAATATAATAATCTTGTAGTTTCTTTTGTTGCTTATCTTATCAAATATTTGCATATGAAAAACAAACCAAAGGCCTGTACTAATATCTTGTTTCATTTGTCAGGTGTCAGGTGAACACTTCTCTCACCTGTGATCCAGGCTTTTTAATTAAAGTTAGATGTGTTTATAAATCCATTGATCTCCTGAAAAGAGAAAACAAGTGATGCAAGTAGTTCAGTGATGGACAATATGAAACAGTAGATGCCTGTGATGGTTTAAAACCCATCTGGAAAATTAAACCCACTCAAGGTGCTCCCTTCCCTCCACTCCTTCCAATAATGGAGCAACACTAGGAGAGATTATAAATTGGAGTAGCAGTTTATTGTACAGAAGAGAGAAAGAGTGCTTTACCCACCAAAGGGTATTCATCACCAAATGTTCCCCCAGGCAGTGCTCAGCGTGGCCTCCAACAAAGGCAATGTGGTGAAAAGAGAAGCTTCAGCAATTTAACTTCTCCTCCTGCCTGTCCAAATACAACAGGAAGCAGAACAACCCCAAACCTGGAAGCTACTTTGTCTGAATAATGAGTCATTCTGCTGAACTGTTGCCTCTGCACCATCCAGCAGAGCACAGGCCATTCTGCTGCTTTCTGGTGTGACAGCAGCAGTGTGGTCCCAGATCCACTCCCCAAGAGCCAGGCAGAAACTGTGAGATTCCTCCTTTCGGCTCTGGCATCTTCCTTTTCCTGACACCAGCAACTTCCTGCCAGAGCCGCACACCCAGCAGTGATGTGGGTGGTATGGAATTAATCAGTGCCAGAAACTCTACCCCCTTTTTTAGCTTTACCCAGGACAGTGCCTATATCTTTGATGAACATCTGCAGATCCTGAAAAACTTGCTTATAACTGCTGACTCATTTTCAGAGCATCTGAGAGATAAAATTATAATTTCTTGGTTTTACCTCCATTGCAGCATGAGACAAAGCACTTCTGAAGTTTCATTTGTCTGTTGGATTCTTCATGGTGAAATTATTGAAAAAATATTTGCTACTCAGAATTTGTCAGTCTGCATTTTCTTAGTGTAATTTTAAATATTTCTTTTTCTTGTAAAAACTAAATAAGGGAAACTATTGAATTGGTGAGAATCATCCTACATTAGACTATGAATCCAACTGCAGGGAAAAAAATTTGGATACTTTTCCTCTGCTAAGTTTATAAATGTTTATGACCATGAAGGGAACTGGACCAAGGAACAGAAAGATTCTAAGTTCTTGTGCTGGCTTTGACTGGGTTAGACCTAATTTATAGCATGGGGCTGTGTTTTTGACTTATTCTGAAAACTGTGGGTAACACAGGGATGGTTTAGTTACTGCTGAGCAGCAACTAAATTCTGTGTATGAGCTAAGTCCTTTTCTGTCTCTTATCCCACCTACCAGTGAGCAAGTTGTGAGTGCAAAAGACTTTGGGAGGGGTCAGAGCTGGGAGAGCTGACCCCAACTGACCCAAGGGATACTCCAGACCATATGACATCAGTTTCAGCATGTACAGCTGGAGGAATAAAAAGGAAGGGGTGATATTAAAAGCAAAGGTCTCTGTTATCCCAAATATCTGTTATGTGTGGTGGAACCCTGTTTTCCCGGGAATGGCTGAATGGCTCCTTGCTGGTGGGAGGTACTGAATTAATTCATTGTTTTGTTTTGTTTTGCTTGCATGCACAACTTTTGCTTTCCCTGTTTAACTGGCTTTATGTAAATCCATGAGTTTTCTCAATTTTCACCTTCCAATTTTCTCCCTCACCTCATCAGATGGGGAGTGACTGGCTGTGTGGTGCTTAATTGCCAGCTTTGGCTAATCTATGACAAGTCTTCAGTACTTAAATATTTGGGGATATTCCTTTGATTTGGGTTTTTTGGGGGTTTTTGAAACTCTTTTGTAAAGAGTTTCATTTTCTCTCTTTTGACAGGATCAAAGGACCAACCAAGTCACTGCCTTTTGGGCTTGTTTTTCCTTAAAATTACTAAGGAAAATAAGTCTGGAATGAGAGAAAAAAATATCACCCTATTTAATTTAAAAAAAAAAAAAAAAAGTCGTGAGAGATGTATATGAAAAGAAGCAGAGGTCTGAATCTTTGGGGAAAACCACAGGAAGGAGACGAAATGAACATATTTGAGGAAAAAAATAAGAGTGGGATTTTTTTAGTGGAAAGAAAAGAGGAAAAATTAGGCTAGGTTTTAGAGACAGGAATAAAAAGGTAAAAATAATTTAGATATCGAAAACTGAAATTGAATCCAAGTGTATGATCAGAAGTGTGTTAGAGCAGAAAGAAGCAATGGAAACATATTCATGGAAGTGAAGTAGCCTAGGAGAGATGTCTGAAGGGAAGAAGATAGTGATGTTGGGACACAGCATGAGTCTGTCAGATGTCACAGTAGGAGAGAAATGAAGGAAAGTGTATTTGTACTCGAGAAGCTGGAAAATGAAATATTTGAGCTTTTAGAGTCATAAAGAAATCTCTTATACAATGTAATAAGCAAAATTGTTCTATCCTGCTGTATTTTATTGCAAAATTTTTCTATCCTGCTGTATTTTATTAAGGATCATATATATGCTCTAGTGAACACTTTTATCAGTGTTGTGATCTTGTCAGACTTACTAAAGAAGCAAAGGGATACCACTCTTCCTTGAACAAACAACATGCTGTGGGGTTGTAAAGAAGTTCAAGACAAACAATAAAAAAAACCTACTTTTCTCCTGTGATTGTTAAAATAAATCTGAATTTTAGTCTAGCCTGTTACAAATCATTGATTCACCTGTCCATCACTTGTCCATTAGTTAAAAATTAAAAGTCAAGGTAGCATTTGTTTCTTTTGCTCTTATATGTCAGATGTCAGAATGCAACAGAAAAAAAAGAATGCTTTCAATCAAATATGCAAAGAGGTTATACAGACAAAATAGCTACCTCCTTGAATCCAGGAATCCAGTCCTCATGCTTTTCATGATCGATACTTCAGGTAGCAGTTTAATAAATTGGGCAGAATCTGCACTTGTTAAAATTTAGATCAATATTTTAGATTTTTTACTAGTCATTTTTTGTTGCCATTGCATTTGATTACTTTACCTAAAATTCACAAATGTTACCAAAGTGATAATGTCTGAGAATTGTCAGTGATATGTTCTTTTTTATCTTCTTACTTGTGGTAATCATAATGGAATACACTTTTCAGCTCGTGGTTAATAAAATGTCAGTTACATTGGGATTGTTCTTGAATGATTAAATGAAAATAAAATTTCCTTCTAATGGACATAGATATTCAAAAATATTTTGATGATTGAGGAGTATACTGATGGAAATTATACAGTCTAACTAGTTCATGCAGATGCTGTATCTAGAGTGCATGATACATACCTGTAAGTGACTGTTACATTGCTACTATGGCTTTAATTCATGGATAAGGAAAAAATAATCCCGTCGACTTTGCGTACAATAATACACCATGTACAATATGATTCTTTATTCTGTCCAAAGGTAAAAAACTTTTTTGGTGTACAGTTCAGCTAGTCATCTCTTAAGCAGCAAATGATTCCAGGTTAAGCACTGACTTTTTAACTTTTCTGGACCAAGTGAAAATAAAAACTTTGTATGAAAGTTAAATAAACTATTTTCAGTTGAACAAAATGTTTGAGTCTAGACTTTAAAACAACTGCTTCAGTAGTATATTAATGAAAGGAAGGTAAAATTAAGTTCAGATTAGGATATGACACAGCTTTCAATGACTAAAAACTTTTAAACTGTAGGTTTTGCCATGTCAGATGTCAAAGGTGTTTTCTTAGTAGTTCTTATATATATCCAATCCCCTGCCATTCAGTCATATTTTCAAATCCCTAGTTTGCTGGTTTTATGTGGTGTTTATTTCTCCTTGAAATTTGGAAATGTTAAAAAATGTGCAACTTCACTTTAAAGATTTTCAGCAATTTGGGCCATGGCAGCCTAAATCTCAAACTTTTACATCCCACAAATACTCTTGAAAGGGCTCTTCTAAAATGTCACTTCTGGTGTAGTTTAAAGAAGGTCTCAGAGCTTAAATGCTCCTCCCCCAGCAGTGACTTGAACACAGAAATTTTTCTTTAGTATTTTATCTGCATTTTTATCCTGAGGAAAAAAAAAAAAGCAGCTGAAGGTAACTATAATATATCCTACTCTGTTATAAGGTGCAAATAAGCAATCTCAAGACTGTAATGAAGAACTTGCAAATATCTTTGCAGTTGGAAATTTGAAGCAAGAATAGATGTTTCCATGATAGAATGTTTAAGCTTGTAGTTATGTTCCCTTGTTACTGGCAGGAGGAAAGGAAAAATACTCTGTCCTCATCTTCCAGTTATGTGATAAAGATGCTGAAGACAGCCCTTTGAGGCTTGTTGAACTGCTGCTTAGCCAAAAGCCTATATGATGTTTTCCAAACTACCACTAAGGCTTTTACCTTTTTTTTTTTTTTTTAATTTGAACTAGTGTAATGAATTAGAGGTCAGTTTATACGAGCTATGTCATTTTAATTTGATTTAATGACTCTTGATACTCAAAAACATTACCTCTGGCATATTTAAGAGAAAATAATGCTTTCAGTAGCCATTATTAGATTTAATCCATTTACTTGAACTGTGATGACTCATTTTTCTCTGAATCTTCTCTTCTCAGCAAGAAAGTGGTCATTACAGTGTTTACTGCACTTTGAAAATATACCAGACTATTTGTGCTCCTTCAGCTGAGATGTGAGTGAAATGCATCACTCACACACCTGTGTTCCCTCTTAGCTGGCAGCTTTTTAGCTCTCAGCACAGCTTAATGATACCTGCTTCAGTCTCATGATTGCTAATGAAATGGCATGAATTCTGCATTTCATATATCAAGGCAACTTGATGCAATGCTGATATCCTTCATTTGCTGTAACTTTCATGTGAAATGTATTTTTTACAAAACAAATGTATCAAAGAAGGCAGCCAGATTAGCTGCAGAAGGAAAAAATTCCAAGAAGAGAAAATATATACCTTATTATTAACTCTTGTTTTGACAAAGCCACGTGCTTTCCAGTGAGGAGGAAAGTACAATCATTTATCAGAAAAAGTTGTCTTGTAATGGTGTTGGCACTTAAAAAGTAAAACCTCTGTTCTGTGTAGGTTTAAAGCTTTTGTTTTCATGTACTCCTTGCTGGCAAACCTTTCTTCCTTGTGATCTTGTTCAATGATCTTTCATACGGTCATTAAACAGAAAGCGTGTAACACTAGTAAGGTCACATTGAAGAATTAGTTTTACAGGCAGTAGCTAAAGGCTGGTTGGCCTTGTAAAAAAGAAAGTCCAAAAACTTTTTCATTGTATGAAAAAATATATAGTGCTCTGGAAGAATAACTGTGAACTGTATTCTTACCATTTGTCCGACAACATTTTCTGTAAATGGAACACTTAGAAAAAATGGAAAGTGGTTTGCTTCGACTGGGGAAATGAATATGACATAACCAAGCAAAATTGAAATGACTGTAGCACTGCTATTACTACTGCAAAAATTTAACTTGCTACATGGTTTGGTACAAACTCAGATGTGATTTGTGAGAGTGAAGATTTTATTTGTAGATTAAAAACCCACAAATCGTCAATATTAAACAAGATAAAACTTCTAATAAAAACAAATTACATGAAAGTATGAAAACTATTGGTTAAAAACAATCATGATGTTTTTAATAGAAAGGGCATGAGTACCATAAAATCCATTTGATATTCATGCTTGCAGATGTATATATGTAGAACATGCTTCACCATTAATATCTACAAATATTTCCAAATATCTGCAACTTTGTACTCAGGAGCACCATGAGTTATTTGTGCATATAAAACTGAAACATGAATGACTTTATAAGTTTTTGTGACACAATTAGGCTCATAATAAGGCTTAGAGCAGTACAAAAGGTACCATTTATATTGAATAACTACCATCCTGGGAATTAATTCATGGATATCCAGGTCCAGTAAACAATTACTTTTTAATATGATGGTTATAAGCATGATTCACCATGTATCATACAACAGTTTTGTCTTGACATCTATAATCAAGGACAATTTCTCATGATTAAATTATAATGAAACTAATATACCTACATGATAGAAATGCATTAATCAATTATGCCAAGACTAGAATGTTCATGGAAAAATATTTTAAAATTCTATCATACAAATTTTAAAACAAAAATAATGTGGGGATTATTTTTAATAAATCAGAATTAGATTAATCCTCATGCTATTCATTACTAAATTATTAATGAAGTTACCTCTTCCTGGATGAAAAAGATGCCAACCCATGAGGTACTTTTATTCAATAGAGAATACTTTAGGATCTCTTGTTAGAAGTCAATTTCAAATTGTACTCCAGGACTCAATAACTTCACCTTGTTCTGGGAGAATAAATTATACATTTATAACCTCGCATTTTTGACAAAGGGTACAAATCCATTGGGAAATACGTAAAAAAAGGAAAAAGTTAGAAACTCTGAAAACTGATTTAGGCATGCACTAATTCAAATTGTTTAGCCTAGTAAGTAGAAGACTTGATCAGGAAGAGAACAGCAAGATTTTAAAAGCATGAAGGTGGAAAGGTTTGCTTTTTCAGTTTCTGTTAGCATATCAATTAATATGCTGAAGAAATTAGTTTCAAAGATAAATGAAAGAAAGATCACAGTGTATTGCATCTTGCATTTAATATTTACATTTGGGACCTAGGAAAATTCCAAGATTTACTACTGGACACACTTCCTTCAAAACCTTGTAAAAGCTGCTTAAAGGCAATGTTAAAGAATGAAAAAATAGATGTGATCTGTGTATCATTCATCTTTGAAATTAATTTCCTCAGCATACTACTTGACACATAAAAAGAAAGTATTGAAAAGAAATATGCATTTAATGGAATGCAGTAGTTCCAAAAAAAAAAAAAAAATGTTTAAAATCAGTGTTTCTGACAGGATATAGGTGACAACTCTTATGGCCAGCCCTGTTGTCTTTACCATTTCCAAGAGATTAACTACCAAACACAAGGATTTTTCCTTTCTTTAACCTTGAATGCAGTACAAGAAAAGAGACTTCTGGGTAGCATTAACTCATGTGTTAGAGTGTTTTCTCCTTCTTTAAAGGTGTAAAAATATACCATATAACATAAAGAGAACATGTAATCAAATTTTTTTCATACAATAAATCTCAGAAGAACACTTCTGGCTAGAGGCTGAATGATTCTGCTCTTAGAAATGAACTTGCACATGACAAAATACTCTGTGTTAGCTGATGGGGCTACACAAGCAAAGTTTTATACCAAATTTTGCGAAATTTTCAACAAATATTGTTGAAATGAGAGTAAGTGACTGAAATGAGAGCAACATGTTAAGATATTTCAGGGAGTCTAGGTTTTAATTTCACAGTTGTACAGTAAGAAAAAGAGCTACTCAGCTCAATTTTATTTAGTCAGAGCTGGTTAATTTCAAAAGTACATTATTGAAAGCAAACCCAAAATCATCCTGGCCAATGGTATGGCAATCTAAACAAGCAAATAAGAAAAAGTTAAAATACTGTTCCATACAGCTGTAAATGAATAACTGATGCTTCACTCTTTTTTAGTGCTCGGGGTGCTCTTTTCTGCTTCTTAATAGAAATAATAAGCATAATTAAAAGGGAGTTTTAAGAACAGATATGCAGAGGAAGATTTGCTTGGTTTTGTCATGTTACTGAGAGCACATTTTTTATAAGCTATGAAGAAAAAAGAAAAGAGAAAGAATACAAGAGTTATTTCGATAATGTTATCCCTGTGAAAACTAATGAAAATAATTGTTGAAATTCACTATGGAAGCCTCGACTGTCTGACATCAGAAAGAAAAAAATTAGAGCGCTAGTTGAAGAACTCTGCAACAATATGAATAATTTACAATATTTTTCAGGAATAAAAGGATTTATAGGAGAATGTAATAGAATGACAAAACCCTAAAAGCTGAAATTCAGCTGAGACTGAAATTCACACGCAGCATTGCATCCTGCTCATATCAGTTCAGAGTAACATTAGGGCTAGAAAAGAGAACAATTCAGTGTTAGAGCTTGAAATATGATAAGCACTCTAGTGCTGCCATACTGAAACAGGACGGGGGAGCCAAGGCAGACGCTCCATGAACTTATATTATTTTATTCACCTCATAAACTATCTGGAGACATCAGAGATAATACAAGCTCACTCTGCAGGCAAAAACCCGAGACTTCCTGGTTACAGAATAGTCTTAAAAGCTGCTCAGCCAATAGCAGTTGCTTTAGGGGTTACAGACCACTATTTCAACCAATCCTTCATATTGCACGTACACTTGTTAAAACAATACTTGCTTGTTTTATACCTTATACAATAGTGCATGATATTCCATTATTAAGCTTAACTTTATCATCTCTTGCTAAGCATAAATTTTGCCCCTTCTAAAAGTTCTCTCAGCTAGGCCTAAAACTACGGTTCTTTGTTCTTCTGTCCTTCTTCTAATGTTCTAATTGTATCTTCTTTAATATTTTCTCAGGAGAAGCTGTTTCCTAAAATCATTCTGCTCGATTTTTAAAGCCTACTTTTTGTTTCTCAACCTTAGAAATCCCTTTACCTTTTTCTGGGTTTCCTACACTCTAGGAATAAGAACTGTAGAGACATGGACTTATGGCAGAAGCTTTTCCCTAGGGCCAGTGTACATAAAGATTTTACAGAATAGCTTCATAATTATATGATAAAACTAAAAGTTTCTAGTGTTGAGGAATATTACTACTTAATGCTTTTATTCAATAGTAAGTTTAAGTACATTTCAGCAGGTAGTCTGAATACTACCATAATCTATTTCAATCTTAAGTGCTTAATGCAAATCTATTTAAAAAGTCATGACTATATTAAAAAAAAAAATCAAACAAATGGAGAAATCCTAAAATACTGTGAGGTAGGATGTAGCTGGAATTGGCAGGAAAATATTTACAATTATAAATTTGTTATTTGCTTTAGGATAGTGGTACATAAAGATAAATGTTTTGGTTGTTGTGCTGAAAGACTGATATTTGACAGTCTGATTCAGTAAAAGGATCAAAATTTTTGTGGAATTAAGCCATAGCATATACTTTTTCAGTTGGTTTTTTTGTTTGGTTTTTTTTTTTTTTTTTTTAGTCCCTGCCTTATTTATCTAATTTCTGTGCACTGTCACTCTTAATATTATTTTCTTTCCTGAAAGATTATTTACTCCTGCCACCCTACTCCTGCTTTAGTTTGAAATGTAAATGAACCATGTACTTCTTTTTAGTTTCAAGTTCACCAGTCAAACTTGAGGTAAACTGATGGTAAATAAAAGTAAATAAATTTTATTGCACTCTTCAGCGTAGTGATCAAAAGGCATAATGATCTATATATGCAGATGTGCAGCTTTCCATGCCCACCTCAGTCATGTAATTTTTCAGTCTATTGGATAGGTCACTGATAATTAAGGCATGACATATTTTAAAACTGCATGTAAAATGCACTCTGGAAAATTATGCTTTTTGACCTAATAATGTTACATTCTGCTTTATCATTTTAAATATTTTAGTTGTCTAGAAAATGGACATAAATGAGCAATTTAACAATGCATTGAAATATTTTGTGCATGAGGGTTTACTCCATCTGTAAATTGAATTGTCAGAAATGTTTCTACTCCACATTTTAAAAAGTCAGAAGTGATTTATTTTAGCTCTTATTTAAAAAGCTAAAAATCAACAAAATAATTTTGAGATATATGAGGATGCAACAAAATGCCTGTTAAAGCTATATCAGCAGTTTCATGGATTTGGCAGATCATTGCTGTCTCCTGTGTTTTTCCTGCTTTATTTTATATATTTATTGATATCAGTGGAATATATTGTGAAAAAAATCAGAATTCTGTCTATGAATTCTGATTAATATTATTAATCCTAGAGTGGGTTGGAAGGACCCTTCAAGATCATTAAGTTTCAACTCCCCTGCTGTGGGTGGGGACCCAGGTTGCTCAAAGCTCCATCTAAACTGGACTTGAACTCTTCCAGGAATGGGGCACAGAAAACTTCTCTGGGCAGCCTGTGCCAGTGTCCCATCACCCTCACAATGCAGAGTTTCTTTCAAATATCTAATCTAAACTTACTCTCACTTTGAAGCCATTGCCCCTTGTTCTATCACTATATGCCCTTATAAACAGTTCCTCTTCGGATTTTTTTTAGGCCCCTGGCTGGGGACCCTAGAGTTGGATGCAGTGTTCCAGGTGGGGTCTCACCAGAGCAGAGTAGAGGGGCAGAATCTCCTCCCTCTCCCTGCTGGCCACGCTGCTTTGGATGCAGCCCAGGATAAAGTTAGCTTTCTGGGGTGGGAGTGCCAGCTCATGTCCAGCCTCTCATCTGCCAGCACCCCCAAGTCCTTGCAGAGCTGCTCTGGATTCATTCATCCTTCCAGACTGCACTGATGCTGAAGTATACCAGTATATCCTGACCCAGGTACAGCAGCATGCACTTGGCCTTGTTAAACCTCATGAGATTCCCATGGGCACAATTCTCAAGACTGGCCAGATCCCTCTGGATGGCATCCCATGTTTGAGATGTGTCAACTGCCCCACTCAGCTTGGGGTAATCTCCAAGTTTGCTGAGGGTGCACTTTGTCCCTTTGTCTGTGTCACTGGAGATATTAAGTAAGACTGGTCCCAACATGCACTCCTGAGGGACACCATTGGAAATCTGAGCCACTGTCATCAATGTTTTGTATGGATGTGCACCAAGTTAGTATTTGCAGTTAATACATGGAGCCTTTTGCTTCTTTGCTGCCTTTTTTTTTTTTTCCTTCAGTCAAATCTGTAGAAGCAGCTCAGAAATAGGATACTTCAGAGCTAGCAGAACAGAGCTGTTGCTGTAAGGGCTCCATTTCTGACCACCATTCTAACCAACAAGCTGTCTTTATTTAAGGGAGAACAGTTTTGTTGAGGGAAGGCTGCTGACAACTTGATTAATTCTAGTAGTGATTCAAATCAGGTTGCCAATCAAGCAGAGGAGGAGGAAAGGCAAAAAGGATTGGAAATGGATCTGTTTGATTGCCAGTCAAATTCATCATTTAAAGCTGAGGAACACCATCTGCATCCAAAAGAGAGCTGGGGAAGCATCCCCAGAACAGTCACAACACCAGTGCATACACTGTTAAGTATGAAGCCCTTTGTCCTTGGCAGGGTCTTGCATTTTTGCTGTCAGGTAAAAGAATAAAGATGTGTTCCTCACTACCAACCCTTTAAATGGCTACTGCAGGATATTCCACCATATTTACCCTGCTACCCTTGTATCTTTAGTCATTAGGTTTCCAGGCAATAGTAGGTAGCTTTTGGTTTGAATCACGGACAGTGGTGCTAGTTATGTTAGAAATATTTTATAATAATGTCAGTTTCAGGCTGTCTTAAGATGCTCCTTTCTTTGTTCTAATTCTTACACATAACTTAAGTTTTCCCACAATTTCCTATCCCATCATCCAACTTCTTCTGTTGACAGTTCTCCCTCTCCATCTCCTTGATAGACTTCAGTTTAGGATCTGTAGACCAGTGTGCACCAAATATGACACCAACTGAATGAGTGCAACAGTCATCTCAATCCTGGAATAATATTCTGATGGATAATAAATAGTGGTATAGCCAGAAAAAGTGTAATTTGCATTGATTTGTCATATAGTGAGTAGTTAAATTGAGTGTATAATAAGTGAGCAAGAGATGTTTTCTCAGGAAATGCAGCTGACAGGAGGAGGTGAAATAGTCTTCGGAAGGAAGTGCTAATTTTTTACACTCTTGTCTCCATTTTTCCATCATCTGCAACTGTAGGATCCAATTTATAGCTGACATTAGTGCATTTTACTATAAAAATATGCGATTTCCATTTTTTTTTAGCTCCTATATTAGATCAACATTGAATGCAAATGTTTTGTGGACCCATGGAAATATGAAACAGCCGCAACTTTTTCTACACTGATCTGCAAGCCTCGTTTTTCATTTTAATGCTCAGATGGAGCATATTGCTTTTATGTACATTAATTGTGTAATTTAGTTTGATCCCAGGGAGAAATTTTAGATACAATAAAGAAAGACACTTGTCATTTCTGATTGTAGATTTGAACCCTACAAAATTTTTAGTTGAAGACACAGTAGATATAAAAAAAAAAAAAATAGGGATAAAACTATAAGTTTAATTTTTCCTGATCTTATCTGAGTAGTGAGTTGAACCTGGCCAGTGGCCTAACACCCCCACCACCTCCTGATCACTCTCCTCTCCTTTGCATTAGGATGACAATCAAAGGAAAGTGATAAGTCATAGATTGAGAAAATTACAGTTTAATAAAGAAAGAAAAAGCTGTGATTGCAATTAAAATAAAATAAAGAGTTGATTCACCATTTCCCATCAGCAGGCTCATGTCCAGCCACTTCTGGGAAGCAGGGACTCTGCACCTGTAAATGTTTCTTGGGAAAACAACAGAGATGTGAAAATCCTGCCTTCCTTCCCCTTTCTCTGGGCTTTTATTGCTGAGCATAACGTCTTATAATTTGTAATATCCCTTTAGACAATTTGGATCATCTGTCCTGGCTGTGTTCCTTCTTGACCTCTTGTGCCAGTGTCTGCTTTCTTTAGGGTGAAAATTGGGAAGACAGAAAGCCTTGATGATGTATAAAAGCTGTTGAGCCAAAATACTGGTGTGTTGTCAACATTTTTAGCCACAAACCACAGCACCATATGGGCTGCTGTGAAGAAATTTAACTCCATTGCAGCTAGACCTGGTACAGAACATCTTTTTCTGCTGAAATGCTGTGTCTATATACTTACTCTGTAGTCTATGTCCATGATGACAAAAACAGGATGACAGTGTTTAAAGGCAGTGAGGAGAACTGCAAATTTTTTATTCCTTCCAAGTAAAGTATTCAGTAATTTTATGTAAATTTGTTGTGAATATATTAGTCGTGCTCTTGCTATGTGTTTTGCAGTGCAGAATCAGATTTTGTGAATAACAGTGTCATTTACTACATAGCTTTATAATGCATTTTCCAGTGCATGTTATGGTCTTGTTTGACCTTGCTAGGTATGTTATTATTTGCCTACCAGCTAACATACAAATTGCTGAGGAATCTATTTATATTCTGAGATTAAAGCATTTGTCTAATGTTCTTGATTTCCAATTATTATTTGTCACTTGTTCTCTATTTCAAATATATGACAGCATCATTCTGACTTGTTTTTAAAATGACCATAACTACTTGGCTAATATTGTATGAGAGCAATCCCCTTATTTACATTAACATTCCCTCATCTGAAACTGTATCTATTTTACAATCATCTTTTAAAAGCAGTCTAGTAGATGTCAGTATTATTTCACACAAATGTTTCCTTTACTTCTCCTTTGTCTTCATAAATTTGTGAGTGCAAATTTGTTTCTCTAAGAAAAATTATGTACTGAATATTGCTCTCATGTTTTGTAGAAGGAGGGGGGGTTCTTAAATTTGTACTTCCACTGCAAGTAAAAACCATCATACTAAAAAAAATATAAACCAAGTGGAGCAGGACATTGTATTACAGAGACACGTTCTAAAGACAGATTTGGAATTGTTTGACTAATAATTATATATGTATATTATAAAGACCAATTTTGGGAAAAGCACAAAGTTGTTCTTCTGAAGACAGGAAAATGAAAATTATTTTCTCTATGAATTTTTTATAATTTTGCAATTAGAGAATTGTCAGGGACGCTATCTATTTGCTATGCATTTATTAGTTTAAGCAGGATTTGTTTAAATGGTCAAAAGCACAGTAACTCTGAAATATAGTTTAGTTGCCTGAAAGTACCATAGTCACTACTCACCACTTTGATTAAACCATGTCCAGATATTCATGTCAGTTTTCTGTTAGCAGTAGTAGTAAGACTGAACATTACTCTATAATAATTTAATAAGTAATCATATATGTTGGTTAAGTTATACTTTGGGAGATATTTTATTTGGTAGGAAGGAGCATCAAAGTTCAAAACTCAAAACAGGGTGAGCTCTTGTAAGCCACTGTAACCCACTGTTCCACCGGGGATGTATGCTCAGATAGGGCAGATGGGAACACATCTAGAAACATCTGTTGTCCATCATTCTTCTGCTCAGCAACCCAGATGCTGTTGACAAGTTGTGTGTAAATCATGCTGACAGTTTGTTCAACATCTTTCCTGCTGTGGCTGAGGTTGTTCTGGTCATACCATCTATCAGACACGCAGCACACTGTGGTCCTGTGAGGACGCCTCCAACTGTTTTGTTGGTCAATGAGCAATGGTAGTCATTAAATCAGTGAAAATGTTTCTCTGCCTAGTATATGTCTCTATCTTTCAGATGAAATGGTTTCTTCTTTCCTTGATTCTGTGTGAAAATGAACATTAGTTACTGAATGCTGTGCACACTAGAAAAATTCTAAATTGCTTTCTATGCCTTTTACCTCTACTTTTTTTAGTGACATAGGAAGGTATTTCTCTACCCCTGTGTTTTAAAATTATTTTCATCTCAAGCATGTGACATACAAGTGGGAAATTATGCATACATTTTTGTATAAATTTCAGGCTTTTTAGCTTGGAAATGCTTCTGTGAAACCTTTACATTCATAGGAAGGTGATTTATACACCTTATCAGGCTTCAATTTACATCTTCCTAATTTTTTACCCTGAATGAATCAAAAAGATTCATATGTGTCAGGGGCGGGGGAGGAAAGGATGTTTAATGTTTCTTTAAGTTGTAGGTTCACCAAATAATGAGCTAAACCACTGGATTTTAATAGATCAATGTAGAATTTCTGTACACTGTTTAAAAGTCTCCTCTATTGTGATTGAAAAGAAAAAAATGTGTAGTGTTATCCTACTTAAGACATGGAAATGTGTTTATGGATTTCTTAGGAGATGGGTAATGCACAAAGTTCTTGTGTGACAATTAAGAAAGCCTTGAAGATTAGTTACAATTGGTTTTAGTATACCAGGCATTATTGGATTGGTGGTGGGACTCCCATGGTCAGATGTTAATGAATAAAAATTTCATAGGATGGCCAAAAGAATCAGAGAAAAGCATTATATAATGATCTGAGTGCTGCCTGAGAAGTACTGAATATAATCCTAAATTTATGTAACCCTTAATGCATAAATATTCTGATAAATTTTCAAGAACATGTAGAATAAGAATGACAGAAAACATATAACTGCAGACAGTGTCTGTATATTAAAAGAAATCTAGTCTTTATAATTAAGTTAAATGTATATAAATTAGACTGTACTTTGACTGATGTAAATTTGCAATGCTTCCCATTCCCAAAAGAGTTTTTGCACCATTCAGAAAGATATTCAGAAGGCCAGAAAAAAATAATGTCAATGGTAACAGAGTCCCTTAAACTTCACCCCAACATCATTATAGAATGCACATATATGGGACTAACATTTTTCAGGAAATACCCCGTGCTTATTTACAAACTTTATTTTATTTTGTTAAAATCTGTTAAAAAGGTAAAAATTGGCTAGTTTTAGTCCAAGTTTCTCCAGTTTTATTTCCCCATATTTATTTTATTACTAAAAATATTTTTTATCATCAACATCAGATGTACTATTTCTAATAAATTTTAGTCTGTTCTAAAACCATTCTAACAAGAAAGGAAGAAATTAATGGAATTTATTTTGAAGTGCCACTATATAATTGCTTTCTACCATGATTCTAATGAATTTAAAATGCCACTAAAATTATTTATTTTGCAAATAAAAAATCAATAATGATTTGGAGTCCAGCTTGCAAGAAGGAGGTAAAAAATCAGGAGCTTTATACTTTGTGACAGATCTTTTTCATAAATTTATCCCTTTAATAGAGTATTTAATCACATTGAATAATAACATGTATGCAAAACAAGACACACAACATGAATAGGTCTTGAGATGGAAGATTAATGCACCATCATGGGTCTACATCTTGGTTCTGCATCTGAATTGCACACATTATCAGGAAACAGGCAGGAGGTCTGCATTCTGCAAACTTTTCTGAAATTAAGAAACCCTGACTTCCTATGCTTCTAGCTCCAATCAGACATAATATTTAAGTTGCAATAAGAACAATAATAACAATAACAACTATAATAAAATTGCAAAGGAGATTGAAAATAAGCTGCATGGAGTGATGAAGCCCTTGTTTATTAGAGCTATGTATATCATACAGTGCACTTAATTTCTGTTAAATGGTGCAGAATCCATGCAATAAAAACATTCATTCATTGAAGAAGGTGGAAAGTGCAATAGGGATACAACACTTTTGTAAACTTATGTCCAGTAATATACCTAAAAATAGGATGTTAGTAATGTCTGGGAAACCACCAAACAGCAACAGCCTAACCAACAGGAACAAGAATAAAACTACAATAACAAAACCCCACAAACAAACAAAGCCAGAAACTGCCCCCCACCAAAAAAGTTAGAGTTTGTGTGTGCTTCTAATTCATGAAAAGTGACTCTGAAAGTTTTCAAGTTCTTTTTTTTTTTCTGTTCCAAAAACTGTAGTTGGCACATTTTATTTCTCTACTGCCACTCATCTGACCTCTTCAAGTGACAGGGCTAAGGTATTTTTACAGTATTTTTAAGAAACCATCAAGTACCTTATGTGTGTATATTGGGTTTGTGTGGCCAGATTTTGGTAGCAGAGGGACTTCAGGGGTGGCTTCTCTGAGAATATGCCAGAAGCTTCCCATGCTCAGTAGAGGCAATGCCAGATGACTCCAAGACAGATCTGCAACTGGCCAAGGCAGACCTGATCCCTGATGGTGGTAGCACCTCTGTGGTAACATCTTTAAGAAAGGGAAAAAGTTATTTCACCAGAACAACTGGAGCCAGAGAGGAGGGGAATGAGAAATTGTGAGGGAAAGAACTGCAAACACAGATCTGACGAAAGAGTAAAGCATGAAACTGAGAGCTCTTTCAAAGACTCTTCTGCCACTTCTGCATTCTGGCAAAAGGGTGCTCAACCAATGTTATCAACTGCAAACACAGCAGCTATAGACTCTGTTGTAAATGTGAACTAAGTAAAACACCATGATTTTACTTACTTTCAAGCTCTTGTTAACATTTAAACATGGCCATGAACTGTCACTTGCTGAGCTGAACAACTCCAGTGCAGGCACAACCTGAAGAGGTGGACTTCACAGCAAGCACAGTAAATTTCTAGAGCCAGGGAAACCTCAGGACAGCACTGAGACCCCCATGGAGACAGCAGCTTGTCCTAGGGTGATGTCTTGATGTGAGCAGAGCCAACAATGCCAGTGGCTGCTCCCACTCTCCCATAAGAGGCCCATAGGGATTGCAAGTGACCTGGAGTGTGGTGCACTGAGCAGGCAAACAGGGCATGGCACAGCAGCTTCCATGAGTTTGGGCTATAGGGATATCTCCTCTCTCACCGTCTGGGAGCATCTAACAGAGGCAGTGACCAGACACAGAATTTTGTGACAAAGGGCACAAAGAGGTCTCTTCCTCCCCAGTGACTGTAGTGTACACTTTCTCAGCTGTGGTTTTGGCAGGCTGCAGAGTTCATTCTCCTATAGCTGCTGGAGTCACTGCACCAGCCATGTCAGAAGCCTCCCGCCAGATCTCCTGATGGCAGATGTAGCTCTCCAGATCTCAGGTTGCCCAGGGTGCCTGATGACTCTCCATGAGGCTGGGGCTGACAATCATTCCTTTTGCAGAAGGGGTGCTGCTGTTGCTAACCTGTGTTGTCAGGTGAAGTAGCTACAGAAGGAAGTGAGCAGGCTGCGTAGCCTCTGTGAGAATGAGTGAGAGAGGAAGGCTGTCCTAGGAAGTGCTACAGTCTCCGGAGTCTCAAACCTCCACTGAAGTGGAGATACAGGTGGACTTAGAACCCTGTCAGGTTGTTAGTCAAGGGTCTGTTTGAACATGAAGGCTGGAAGCTGGTCACTGCCCATACTAAGAGGAAGGCTCCTACTGCTGAAAACTTAGAATAGAATCATAGAAACAGTTCCTTGGTATCTGCACAGAATTTTGGAAGCGCATGTAATTTTTATTTGAAAACTGGAAAATCCATTGTGATGAGAGACTAAAACCTAGGTTTTCCCCTCAAGGTAAGCAGTGAGTTACAAACTAAAATCCTTCATTTTAAAACACATAAATCTTGCATTTCTCTCTGTACCATGATCAAGTTTCACCAGGCAAGGAGAAGAAGTGATTTCATCCTTGACTGGTTCAAAATCAACTCAAGTCTGGTCTTATTTCCTAGACAAGCAGTGCAATGGATGCATTCTTTTGTACTTTTGTATTTTGAAGACTTTATGTATAATTTTGAGAAAATTCACTCAGTGTTTAGTACTTGACATAGTTCTAAGATATATTATTGTTCTTTCTTTACAACAAGTAAGGTAATTAAAATAGGTCACTGCTTGAAGCTCAAAAATCACCTAAATTTTGTTTGGAAACTTCAAATTACGTATTCCAACAATTGTATCTAAATGTCATCCAACCCTATGGCAATATCTGTGCTGCTTCCTCAAAATGACTGAAAGACTCCTATAAATACGCAGCTCAGGATGCACTTGTGGAGTAGGGCAGTCCTCAGGTTATTTCCCAAATAAATGCATGGATACTACAAGGCATTAATACAAATCATGAAGTTTAATCTGCATTCCTTTTACTGTATTGAAAGTAACTTTGGTTTTGAAAGCAAAAGAAGATAATTTAACAATGCTAATATATTTCTTTTTTTTTTTTTTTTTTTTGGAAAGCAATGACAATTTCCATTTTCTTCATCCCAATACATAGGGCAGTTGAATTAAGAAAACTTACCAGACACGCTAATGTCTGAAAAGGCATACTAATGCTGATATAAACTACAATGTCTTATAAGCTTATAAGGATAATGACTGGCACTAAATAGTTCCAAATAATAATTCAATTCTTAAATTTTAGGCTCTTTTTAATTTTTGCTAAATTCCTAACATTTTCTTTTAAAATTATTTTAAATAGCATCCATATAGAAGTAAGGGTAATTTTATAATCTCAAGTATTAATTCGGTGTTCTTTTGGGATACTAATATTAGTTCATGATTCATCTCTTCAATATAGCCACTGTCAAGGATCTTAGTAGGAGTGAGAAGCATTGCTTCCTTTTTTAAAATTCTTATTTCTTTTGCCACATCCTTTTATAGTTCTTGCTATAGTCTGTGAATGCCCTTAGTTATTGATTCTGTGTAAGACACGGTAAAAATAAAATTACACTGCAAAGGAAAAAAAAAAACAAAGGAAACAATGTGTATCTATGGACGACAGATAAAATCAGGTAACTTCTATTTTTTAAATTTATATTTTACAGCTGATCTACACTAAAGCTTCAGAGTATATTCTAGACTTGATTTTGGCATGCTAATTCACTTCGGTTATTTTTTTTCTCTATGGTCCTTTACCTTTTAAAATATTCTTACTATAATACCATTTAGTATTTAAAGAATTGATCTTGCAGCTAAATTTGTACCCAGAGTGCTTCTTATTCTGAAAAGCATTTAGGCCTGGATTTGAATATGATAGGTTTGAATTTGTTTTCTAGTTTAGACCAGGTCCATTACATACAGATTACTTCATATTTCTGCCATGACATTAAATTCTTTGCTGTAATGGTGCTCATTACTTGAAACAATTTATATAAGTATCCTTTCAGCAACACTGTTTTTAATTTCAGTAATGTATTTCTTTTTCCTAGAGATGAATGCCAAAGTCTTTATTTCAGTTTTATATTTCCCTGTGAAGGAAATGAAAGCATTTGGGAAATCGTTAAAAGTAGCCAGACATTTGTCGTCACAAGGTGAAAAACAGTAGGGTTTCCATCACTTGTTCTCTTTCTAGAATATTTAGAAGAATTTTGGGGGGACATTAATATTTTTAGCCCACTATGGGACATATGGTATAGGTCTAGTTAGGAAACACAAAACTGAGGTTATAGATCAGTCCTGATGACAGTAATAAGATTCAAAGAGTTATTTTCCTACTTTGGATATATAACTGGGGGTAAAAAATTCTGGGTTTAGAGATATAAATCTATTTCTACATTTAGTAGGTGTTTGAACATGACTAATTCCTATTTCAGTTTGTTCAGGGTCATTTATATGTTTTCCTCTGAAAAGTTTGATAAAAAGGATTCTTCAAATAAGTTACAATCAGATTGACTCAACTGTTCCTGTTGTGTACTGTACACTGGAGGCAATTTCATGAAGATCTTGTTTCAATTAAGATAATTTTTTCAGGAATAACTCTGAAGGTGAGAAACAGATGGAAATGTCAAAATGGATGTAAATCCATGGACTGATTTAGACCTGTGAGTCTTACTGCTTGATACACTGGAGTATGATGAACAATACCAAAGTTCTCTAGAAACTTGTGATATTTCTTGTTGCCTTCTGATGGGGAATTGAATTCTTGTCATCATGGGAAATTCAAATTGAGTTAACCCTCTCACCAAACAATCCACAAGATCAACAGATCTCTTAATAAAGATAACTTTTTTTGGTTTTTTTCATATTTTACTTAGAAAAGCACAATTATTCTATTAAAATAGAAAAAAGGCCTTAGTGAAATATTCTCTGAAAGATGAGCAGAGCAACTTGAATCCAGAAACTGGATATTTTAAAGTTTAAAATAATTAAGCACATATTATTTGTTCTAAGTTCTGTACAACTGTTTTCATGTTAACTTTTGGTGGGAGATCTCTATTATCAGAATTTTTTGATGGTTTTCTAAAGCCACAAAAGTTAAGAAATGTGTCAGCCTTCTACCTTTCAGTTCCCATTATAGTTTTTGAACCCATGAACACTTACAACCAAATTTTTCAAGGATGTAAAAGTCATAGAATTAACTTCATGTAAGTTAGATAATTGGAAAACAAATAAAAAAGAGGCAGCTTATGTGACCTCCAGAACAATGCCTGGCCTGTTATGTGGTGTCCCTTAAACAGGAAAAAAACATGTGGATACTTTAATAGAAAAGAGTGGAAGACGTGTTGGAAGAAATACAGGAAATATGAGTAGGAGGAACAAGGTCTCTGCAAAAATGAAGAACAGAACTATGAGTCATTTTGTCATCTCTAGGAAATTAAGTTTAATTATTTCATATGCTTTTGCAACAGATTGTTTATTGCTAGGAAAAAAAAAAATGTACTAGGGCTGCTCTGAAATGTGAAGTCAATTACAAGGAAGATTTGATAAGATAGGTACCTTCCATTCCATGAGAATTGTTTTATTACCCTGGGCCTCCAACCACGATTGTGAGCAGTGATTACTCATGTTATGATCTTTATTCTTCTAATAGCCAGTACAAGATGCAAAGGACCTAATGGTCAGCAATTATTAAACACAGCCTTTGATATGTAAAATCCCTTTTTCTTTCAAACTGAGAGGTAGAATACCTCTTCCTTTCAGCCATTATCATAAGTAAGTTAAAAAGACTGGTGGCTGTCAGATGAACCATGTTGTGCTGTTATGTTCATTCTGCAACTGTCTTGTTTAATAATTAGGATTCTTTAATTGGTGAAATATTCCCAGGAGACATGGTAGTACATTATACTACCTACACCTACACTTAGCAGATATCTTCCCTGTGTTTTCTACCTGATTATTTATTTATAATTTAAATAATAAATAATTAGTAGAGCTCAGATTGCCAGTTAAGTACTTAATAGCATAAGCTAGAAGATATTAACTTGAAATGCTGTTTGTAATATAAATGGGACTAGAAAAAAAATTACCTGGGATTTCAATCAGTAAAAAAATAACAAAGACTGAAAATATTACTAGTGTCATCATATCTAGTCCCTTAATTTTCTATCAGTCTATAAAGCTGCATCATCTTTCATAAATCTCACGACAAAAAGCCAACAAATATCAAAGTAATATCAAAAGTAATGCATTATTAAATGAAATGCAGTACTGTCCTAGTTTTGGCCAGAACAGGGTTAATTTTTTACAATAGCCGAGAAGGAGGTATGGTCAGACCCAGACATTATTTGATGCCATCTCATGTCACTTGCAAGGGGCAGGAGTAAGGGACTCACTCCAGGTAGGACAAAGTGGGGTGTGGTGAGGAAGAGCCAGTCAGTATTTTGTCATAGTTTATCCATGTAAGTAGTTTCTTACTCTTATACCTTTTGCTATTAATACTGTTGCTGTTTTGTTATCTTATCTCGTTGTTTCCAGTAAATTGTTCTTATCTCAACCCCTAATTTTCACATTTCAGAGCTCCAGTTCTCAAATCCATTCTGGGAGTGGGAAGGTGGAGGGGAAGGGGTAGGGAATATGCAAGCTACATCTGGTTTGGGAGAGTCTCATTTGAAGGGGGCACTAAGATGCAAAAGGCCATTCCTGAACCATGACAAGTACAAACACGAGAAGTGTTGTCTTACAAGTACTGGAGGTATAAGGTACATGCCTACTGTTTTCTGGTGCAGTGCTTTTGTGTCTTTAGCAATAAATAATGAGGTAGGTTGCTAAAGCATGCTACTGCTGTCCAGTGTCACCCACTTACCTTCTTTGAGTGTTAGAAAAATTTCTCACAGAACTTCAAAATTTCTGTAGCCTAGTTTTGTATGTTATTTTGTATTATATTTCTGTGTGCACTTACAGGTTAATGCAGAGAGAATCAAAATACTCTCTAAGTAGGTATAAAGTGAAATAAAAAAAAATTAAAAATCATTAAGACACTTAGATTGAGTGTGCTTTTTATTAGTTATATAGACTTTGTTCATAATTATGTTGAAGCCAAACTCTTCCACATATATATTGTTAAAGAAGGTATACTCATAAGACACTTCTGGAAGTTCTGAATATCTCTGTTTTATTCTTAGTCTGGTAATTTTGCTCTAATTTTCAAGTAATTTCATTTCAATGTGTCACTGTTTTATATTTGCTGAATGTGTGTATTGGAAATAAATGTATTTCCATTAACAATCTGGCTTTGGAAACAATTACCAGAGTAAAGGGTTATTTTGGAGGATAGCTTTTAATGGAAGTTTATGCCCTGAATACACATCACGTAAGTGTTTTGGCCAATCCATGTGAAGGAAATGTGCTATTCTTAGGGAAATCCCTCTGATCCCACCTGTATAAAAGGAATCTTAGAAAGAAACCCATGTAGGATGTGTGATGAGGAAATCTGTTTAACAAAAAGCCTTGTAACTCTGTACTCATAATTCAATCACACATTTTGTCTCTAGAGGCAGAGGAAATGGGTTCCTACACATCCCTTCAGGGAGGATAAGGTTGTCAGGGAGACTCTTGCACTATATGACACTATATTAGCATTTTCTACAAAGAAATGTTGCAAAAGACTGGCTTATTTCTTAGAAACCTGGAATCTTAATACTTCTAATCCCAAAAAAACTAATAGGCATTATATAACTGTGAAATGTTTCTCAAAATTTTATTTCTAGATTGCTCACAGTTAATAACAAGGATTTGTGCAAAAAGTAATTTTTGTTGCTTTTATTTTCTTCTAATTCATTGTTCTCTGAGAGTCTTGTTTTTAAAAGCCTGNAAGACTGCTTTCTCAGGGTTTTGGTTTTGGTTTGCTTT
>VXAC01001091.1:0-20285 GCA_013399225.1 Rhipidura dahli
ATAATAATATAATATAATATAATTGAATATTTCTGTATTTGAATCCAGGGAAATCTAAAAGAGAAGTCCCAAACAGCACCAGGTCTTTTCCTAATGTGTTCCAAAGAAATCTTTTTCATGCATAATTCTCCAATTTCTGGAGAGAGAACCTTGTGTGTGTGATGGGTTTTGCCATCTCCTGAGTCTTGTGCCACACCAGTAAGGTTATCAATTGCTTCCAGGAATGAAGGAGATGGTGCTTCACTGGAGAGACCAGAGCTGAACAGCGAGTGTGATGGGCAGGTGAGTGCCAAGAATGGGCCAGTGTGGGAGACAGAGAGGATATGGTCAGCAAGGAGGGGTGACTGGAAATGCAGTCTGACCTGAAGTACAGTGTGGGTCTGGGAGTTAACTTTCCTGAGCCTGGGATTCTTGTGCATTGACTGCAGAGCCAAGACTCTGTTAAAAATGGTTTTGGAGAAACTAGTGCACCCACTGGTGCTGCCTCTGCTAGACCAGGACAAGCAGCATTCAGTGAAAGTGAATTCAGCCATTTAGTGAAAGTCTTCTCTCCAGCTGTTATTTCAAATACAATGAAAGAAGCAGGACAATCTGCTTCTGTGAGCCAAAGGTGTCCATGGCCATCCTCTCAGCTTTGGTAGCTGTGCCTTTCAGGCCATCCAGAGAAAGTATTTCTGCTGTACAGGATTGGCATAGCAGCCTCTTTCCTTAGTTTCTGTTGAAGAACCTTCTTCTCTGCTGCCACTCTATTTAAGGGTGATCCTGGGCAGACTCTTTTGTGTCATTTCATGGCAGAGGACTCTTAAAGGCTCATGTTTCTTAAAGCTGTGTCTATTCAAGAGCATTTACTGTGGGTTGTTACTCTAGAGATGAAGCTTTGAATATGCCTCACAATAAATTAATGTAAAAAAGACTGAAGGTAAAAGCTTGAGTTGGATCATTTACCTTACCCATTTCTGCACTGTTTTCTCTCCTTTCAGCTGTCTACCCTGCTGGACCTTGTGGGCTTCTGCTGTGAGCAAACACCAGAGGTCTTGGCTCTGTATTACGATGAATTTGCCAGTTTGATTGAGAAGCAGAAGGGCAATTTGGACTTGAAGCTCCTGGTATGTTTCAGAGCAGTTTGAACTTAATCACTTACATGAATTCTTCAGAAAAATTATGTCTTTCAAACATTGGCAGGAGAGAGTCAATTTGAGGATTTCACTCCAGTCTGGAAATTTGCTTTGCTCTGTGAGAGATTGGTCAGATACAAAATCCTCATCCAGCTCTCTTGGGTTTTTTTGATTATGGCAGATTCCTCATTGTGCTTTAACAGCTTCTTTTATGTGAAATTTTACATGACAGTGGGGAAGCCTTTTAAAGGAAATTAAGTGGAATTTCAGAGCATGCTGTTCCTATTCATAGACAAAAATAGAATCTGAAAGAACTTTAAACTTAGTACTGAAATTGGTTTCTGGGTCAGACTGTTAAGACTATCTGATCCCTAAGATCTTGGAAGAGCCACTGTCATTTATGGTAATAAATAAATAAATGGTATTTATGGTGATAGGAAAAGGTTTGTGAAGGCCACTGGACAGCTCTTTCTCCTGCTGGGATTTCCTTTTACATGTGGGCTGCTTTCCTCTTGCAGCCAGTTGCTCTGCCTCTCTGCATCACTCTGGAACTTGTAGTCAAGCTGACATCCAAAGAGTGGGGAAGAACTTGGTTGTGCACACTTAGCAATGTTCCCTGGCTCTGTCTCTAAAAGCAGCCCTTGGCTCTCCTTGCAGGCCATGGGGCTTCATGGCTGTGACTGTTCCAGGATACTTTTGCATGGCCTTATTTTCTGTATCTTCCACTGCTGCTGTTGGAGCTTTCTTCACTGAGCCCCTTTGCTGAGTGAGGTTTTTTTTCATTTCTTTATAGGACGAGTTTGGGAAGAGTCTGGTGGAGGACTTTCCCAGTGACTTCGTGGTGGATCTCGGCCCCACAGTGCATGGGTATGCTAATCACAGCAAAAGCACTGGTGGTGTTTCTGTCACTGAGAACTGAGGCTGCCAACAAGACCTTGTCTGTCTTTCCTTGCAGTTCATTCTTGTTCCCAGTGAAGTCCTTGTACAATCTGGATGAAGATCAAAGTCAGGAAGCAATTGCCATTAACCTCTTGCCATTGGTGTCACAGAGTGAGCTTGGCAGGGTCACCACTGGAGCAAGTAAAAGGTACTTTGACACTTATCTGTGGGATGACTGCAAAGGTAAAGGAAATGTTTTCATTTGTGCATTTCAGGTGCCTGATAAGGAGCTGGTCAGAGAATTTACCAGTTTCCAGTGTTCTCCCTTTTTTGATGTTAAACTTACTCAGTTTTAAAGGCTAATCTGGTTGGGAGCTGGCAGTCTGTTCTGGCTTAGGCTGTTTAGGTGATCTTGGGTGAGTCATGCTGGTAGACAGTGCTAAACCCACAAACATGCAGCCAGAAATGAAATTTGGCTGAAAAATAAGGGCATTGTCTTTGGCAAATGGAACAGGAAGCACATAAGATATAGAAAAGTCTAAGTAAAGAGTATGGCATCAAAGTTAAATGAATCATAAGAGTCATAGAATTGTTAAGGTTATAAAAAGCTCTCTTTTTTTATTTGCACCTTCACATTGTTTGTAGTTTATTGTCATAAGATTTTAGTGAGATTTTAGTTGTGCTTTAAAAAGACATGATCATTTTAAAATGAGAGAAAATACAGCTACTTTACATGCATCTGTGGAAAATGTTAATTTTCCTCACTCAGAATTGGAGCAGTGGCATGCTACAAAACGTTGCAGGAGGTTTCTCCACTGCTTGTAAATGTGTTGTGCACAACTTCTTACAGTTCCTTCTGAATTACTCAACTTTGGTTTTTTGTTAATTACTGTCATTTTTCTTCCCTATATGCTTTTCCAGAAAACTCACAATCACCAGTTGTTAGTTTGTGGGAGGTTTTTCCTAACCCACATGGTGCATATGTTGCTGGGACTTGCAAGAAGCAAAATAGAAGGCATAGGCAAAGTGGTCTGGGGAGTACACAGCACATAATGGAAAAGTGATGGGCATTCTGGAGATATATAAAACATAAAGCCCACTCCATTTCTTTTTTCCCCAGGGCAGTGTCACCCATGTGTCTGTCACCCTGTTTCCGGTTGCTGAGGCTCTACACTGCAGAGCAGAACAATGGAAGTCTGGAGGAGATTGATGCCTTACTAGGTATGGGAAATGGACTTTCTATAGAGCCTGGCTGCCTGCCTTGTTCCTGTGCCACATCTGCACAGATTTCCTGCTGCTGCAGGAAGAATTGTGCATATTGTGAAGGAGGCTGAGATGCTCTGTGCCCACCAAGTGGAAAGGAGGCAGGGGAGACAGTTGCTCTATCTGAGGATGGAGTGGCTGATGAGCCTTACTCCAAATAGCCACTGCAACTGATAAAGGCTTTGATAAGAGACTTGGTCTATGCAAAGGCCAAAGCATGGGTAGTACACTTTTCTTGCTCTGTGCCAGGTTGTCCCCTGTACCTGACTGACCTGGAGGTTGAAGGGAAGCTGGACTCTCTATCCAAGCAAGAACGTGAATTTCTGTGCTCACTCCTGTTCTATGCTATCAACTGGTTTCGTGAAGTGAGTAGAGCCTTGTCTGCAGGTTCTGGAGTGGAGGAATGGGGGAAGCCTGGGAGAGTAGAGGTTGGTCAACCTGGGAGGGGAAGCCAGAGGGGAGGGAATACTGTGGTGTCCTAATGTGGTCTTTGTTACCGAACAGAAAGGTTGTGCTCCACTTCCAGAGAGGCTGTAGAGTTTCATTTCTTGGGGATGCTCTGTACTCTGTTCTATACCTCAGTGAGATGACAGAAGGGTAAAATGCAGTGCCTTCATGCAGCTTTGGACCATGTATTTGCTATGTCAGTGATCAGTGGGATTGTTCCCTGCTGGGGTTATTCTGATAACACGAGAAGGGCAGATTGAGTGCAATTCCGCATTCCCAGTCCTGCTCTTCTACCAGGACTGCCTCTTCCCTGGCAGACCTGGGAAGTGCCAAGGGGTCTTCAGAGCCACAGGTATCACAGAACCTGATGTTGTCTGCTAATTCCTCTTTTTCAATTCATATTTTATCTATAGGTGTTGTACTATTTCTTTTTATAGATTGCACCAATTATATATCCATGTTCTTATGGGCTTCTGAAGAGCTTTGTTCATGCAATCTGAACCTGGTCACACAGGCCACTTGTGCTGTGTTGTGTGTTCATTCAGGACTTGAGAATTTTATTCAGAAAAGAAAATGTAGCAAAGTGGGTACAAACCTCCCTAATTCAGTGAGCTTGCTTTGTACCTCTAGGTTGTAAATGCCTTCTGCCAGCAACAGGATGCTGAGATGAAGGGGAAAGTTCTAACTCGATTACAGAACATCACAGAGCTGCAGAATGTGCTGGGAAAATGCTTGGCAGGTGAGTATGAAACATTTATACATTTTGGGCTTGTGCCAGCTGTGAAGTGAAAGGAATTGTTTTAGACATTAGTG
Source organism: Rhipidura dahli (assembly GCA_013399225.1). Classification (NCBI taxonomy): domain Eukaryota; kingdom Metazoa; phylum Chordata; class Aves; order Passeriformes; family Rhipiduridae; genus Rhipidura; species Rhipidura dahli. Next base: position 4,518 of record VXAC01001091.1, read on the forward strand.
GAGGAAGCATATGATAACACACGCTGCAGTTTTACAGTGGCCAGAAAGCTCATGCATGGACAGCTATAGTTTCCAGTTTGTCCAAATCCAAACTGGTCATCTTAATCACTTCCTCAGTGAGGAGCACACAGATTACACACTCCAGAGTCACAAGCACACGAACTTTTGCAGATCCCCCAAGTATTGACACACCCTGTCCATCTCCCAATAGACCTGCCATCTCCCAATAGCCTGCCCAGATCCCAGGCACTCTATTCTGCTCCACTGCTCCCCTGCTCACTGCTATTCCAGCTCACTGCTCCTTAGCAGACACACAAACTCTTACACTTATCTCACAGGCACAGACTCCTCATTTTCACCAGGATAGTGAAATATATGGTACTTCCTTTAGATATGCATCTGGCCTGTATGTTGTCATTCAGGAGCTGAATTAACCCAATTTCTACATTTTGGCTCTTTCAGTGACCCCTGGGTATGTCCCACCACCAGCTACCTTTGACTCTGAAGCCCCGGAGGCCGTGCCATCCATTAATGCTGCTGGTCCTGCCAGAAAAAGGAGTGGTAAAGAAAATCTAAAATGTTTAAGCAAACAGAAGTGGTGGGGGTTGACTGGCAGACTGCACTGCAGCCATTGCACTTGTGTGTGCCTAAAGCACTAAATTCTTGGCAATGTCTGTGTAGCTTGAGATTTTACCTCATCATCTCCTGTTGCAGCTGGAGATGAAAAAATATCCTACACCAACCAGGTGTTGGATGGTCTGTCTCCTTGGACAAAGCTGATACATAGCATGTAACAGTGAAAATCCAGGGCTTTCATTGATTGCTTTCACCTGCCAAAGTACTTTCTGCAGCATTAAGTTCTGTCTTTGATGGGTTTGTGGCATCAATCTGTGGCTTGAGCTGCCTTGCAAACTCCTGAACTTTAGGTTGTACCTAACCAATGTCTTGGGAACCTTGTCATGGCTCTGCTGCACAAGGAAATCTTTCCTTCATCCCTTCCCATTGCTAGCTCCCACAGAGAAGACACAGAACTTGCCTTTCAGTTTTCAAGCTGAAGCAGATTTCCTTTGTTCTTCCTGTCTCTAGTTCTGTGATTTATTTCTAGTTTAGATTAGCATTTCCTGGGAACATATCTGCCTTAAGCCAAAGTGGACAAAAATTCATATTGCATTCAATGAGAACAACGGGAGGAGGCCACAGATCAGAATGCCTTTCCCTCCTGTGCCAAACCTATTGTGCAGGGTCTGGGCCTGCCATGTAGGAGTTTGTTTGAGGCAGAAGGAAAGTTTTGACTGTGTTCTGCAGACAAGAGAAAGATCCATTACTTTAGACACTATACTTTGAAGGAGCACTTCATCTATGGACCTGTGCTCCGTGCTTTCTTAGTGCTGGTTAAAATACAGCCTGTGCTGGCTGCAAGTGCTGTCCAGTGCTGAGCACAGTGTAGCCTTTGATTCTGAAGTTGCCTTTCTGTTTAAGGAAGGAAAAAGAAAGCTGATGGCAGCAAAGCTGGCTCTGCAGATCGTTCTCAAGCAGATGACAGTTCTGAGGGAAACCAGCCCGATACTGAGCTCTCCGAGCTGGACAAGGTAGGTGGAGAGCCCTGGGGACTTGCAAGGAAGACAGAACAGGGAAGGTGCCATAGAAGCACAAACAAAAGCTTTGAGACAGGGGTTGTTCATTCCAAAGTTAATCACAGTCAGTGGTTCAATTCTGCTTTCTGGCACCTGCCTCCCATCAGAATTTTGAAAATTGCCCCTGCAGAGGCCACTCTCCTGCCATTTCCTTTCCAGACTGCTGCTGATAGAGAGGCAGGAAACCCTCTGGCCCAGCTGCAGAGCTATCGCCCGTACTTCCGAGAGCTGGACCTCGAGGTGTTCACTGTGCTGCACTGTGGGCTGCTCACCAAGTCTGTCCTGGACACAGAGATGCACACAGAGGTGAGTTCAGCAGCCTGGAACCCACACTGAGGAGGCTTTGTGTAATGGCCTCTCTCAGAGGCCTGAGCCCTCTCTGTTCCACTGAAGTGCAGAACAGGTTGGTGTTAAGATGTGTTGGTCCAGGGCTGTGAATTGGGGACCAGGAGAGAATTTGGCCCCAAGCACTTCAAGGCACTGAGAAAAAAAGGGACTTTCCTGAGAAGAGCTGGTATGTCATGTAGCAATGTTAAAAACAAACTAATGTAAATATTGCATAAAAGGAGAAAGATACTGTGTAACCTGTATAGATCTAATGGAAAGAAAGGGGCTTTAATATTGAGTAGAGGTAAGCTATGGGCTGGTAAATCCAGTAAGTGTTGTCTATCAAAAAGAACCTATGACATAAAGTAAAACCTGTATTGCAAAAACTCAAGTGTCTCAAGGCATCAGGAGGTCATAAATAGCACAAATGTGGGACTGGAGTCATGGAGGTGCTCTCAGTGAGCGGGGTCCTGTGTATCATCCAGGAGCTTGTATAAAACTGTATTGCTATGGCTGTGGAAAACAGAAGTGCTTAATTTTGTTACCCTCTTTGCAGGCAGGCTGGGTCCATCATTTTGTCAGGCTGCAGTAAATGCATAAAATGCAAAAAGGCCATGGCAGGCTGGAGCACAGCCTGGTCTGCCCTTGCAGGACAGCTGGCTCTGTGCATGCAGGTCACAGGCCAACTGAAGACTGTTTGGCAAGTCTCTTGGGCCATGTGGCATTATTTCAAATTACTTCTTTACTGTTAGTGAATTTTCTGACTCTTTGGGCTTAAACCTCTTTTTATCCTTAGGGGCTTATTTTCAATGTCAATGTATATAAATCTGTTCTTTCTCAGTTCTTAAGTTGTATTGACATTGCCTCAGCTGTTTAGAGCATCAGGATGGCTTCGTGCTTTGAGTAACCAGAACCAGTGCCCCATATCTGACATAGGGGAGCCATAAAACCAGTCATCTACCAAATAAGTCCCTCCTGAGGTTAACTAATCCAGGAGACACAACTGGAAACAGAGGGGGTAAACTTGAGCTTCGGGGCACAACAGTTACATCTGAGTCCTAGGATTGACTGTTCTTTTAATTGCAGGCTTGTGAAGTTGTGCAGCTGGGGCCTGCTGAGCTTTGCTTCCTTCTGGATGACCTGTGCTGGAAGCTGGAACATGTGCTGCCCTCAGGCTCCACAAGAAGGGTTCCCTTTCCAAAGGCAAGAACAGCAGCAGGGGATGGATCCAGGCCTGGGCTGAGGCAGAGCACATCAGGGGCCTCCAGGCCTTTCCTGAGAAATGTTTTTCAGAATTATTTTCATTTGCTAGTTAATGGAAGTGTGACACCCAGCTGTGTGCCAGAGCAGCACTTGCTCTTTCAAAAGAGACTTGAGTACTTGTGCTCTTGCTGAAGTGTTTGCAGCATCTGGTTCTCTGCATGTCTCAGGAAAGGGTTTTTAACTGAGGGAGTCTTGTAGCCTCAAAACTCAAGTGACCTTTTTCCTAGCCCTCCCTGGAGAGACTGGCTGTGCTGTTCAAGAAGCAAGCCAGGTTAGCCAGGCCAGATGGCTGCAGCAGCCAGCAGAAGCTGCTGCATCCATGTTTCTGCTTTTTCTGCATTAGAAACCCCCCTGGGTGCAGGGACTCCTTGCTGATGTCTTCAGGAGAAAAGCAAATGCATGTCTAACTAATGCATGTTTAACTGCCTTAAACTGAGAAATGCACTGCAACCTGATGGGCTCCATCATATTCACTGTTCTTGTTTTTCTACTTACCTTAATTCCCATGTGCAGAGACTGCCTTCACTTAGTGTTTGAGTAAAGTGTTGGATTCTCTGATCTTAAAGGAGTTTTCCAACCTAAATGATTCTCTAAGAGAGCTGTGTGTCACATCAGTTTTATCATTTTAGTCAAATGTTATCCACTTGTCTGAGTTGGTGGTGCTTGTTCAGCAGAAGCCAACTTTCCTACCCTCTGACCCTCCCTGACCCTGACCCAGTCTAAGATGTAACAATTGAGGTTATTTTCAAGAAAGGCTAATGAAACAACTTTAATCTTTTGGGTTTACTGTAGGAAAGAAGCAACAAGGATATTGGCTTTTCCCATCTGTGTCAGAGATCCCCCAAGGAAGTTGCTATGTGTGTGGTTGATCTACTAAAGCCATTGTGTAAGCACATGGAGAACATGCACAACTACTTCCAGGTCAGTGGGCAGCAATTTTGACCAAAAAAACCCTCAAGTTTTGTCTCCTATAAAGATGTTTTTCATTTCGTTTGGGGGAAAAAGAGTCACTTTGTTTTCTTCAGGTTTTTTAAACATGGAATTTATGGAAATGGATTCTTGTGTCATTATCTTTGTTTGGAATAGCATTTAATGAATTATTTGTTCTGTATTAAAGGCAGCTGTACAAAATCAGGGTGCAGAAGATGAACCAGGAGTGAACATCCAGGAGCACCAGCTGATGACTTCTTGCTACCAGCTGCTGTTACTGACTTTTCGCTCCTTATTTGCTTGGTGAGTTTAAAAGAAAAGTCCATTGCTGTCCAACCCATTTGTTGCTTCTGCTTCTTGTCTCTTTCCTTTAAAGTGTTTGTACCCTGTGAAAGGCCTACCAGTTATGCAAAACAACCCACTGCAGTGAGTGGAGACTTCTAAGCACTTGTTAGTTAAGCCAGGCTTCACTGCCTGATTCTGAGCTGCACTGAAGCTGTAGGTGATGAAGTACTGAACTGGGTTGAATTCAATCAATGGGCTTTTGGGTCAAGATCAGCACACTGGCACATCTAGCTGTGCAACTTCCATTCTGCCTAGGGATCTTGGAATTTCTTACCCATCCCTTCCCAATTCCTTCCCCTCATCCTTTGCTAAATTGCCACTGCCTGAATCCTGAGTGACAGAAGAATTTCTTTTGCAAATGGGAAAGGATGAATGTGCATTGGCATAAAGCCAGTGCTGTTGATGCATTCAAGCTGGATTCATAGATGTCCAACTCGGAAATGCTTGTGCAGCCTGCAGACTTCTGCATCTGCTGATATAATTCAGGATAGTATCATAAAAGATTCTTTCTAAACCCCAATTTAGATTTGCATGTGGAAAGCATTTTACCTTTGTTGTACTTCATAAACAGCAGTAACTGCATAAAAAGTCAAGTCTGAGGTCTGCCTCTCCTGTTGGCCACTACTGGAGCCTCAAGACCCCATATCCACTCCTGACTATTCCCAGATTTGTCATTTTCTCTTTAGCCAGAGTGAATGTTGGTTGTTCATGAGCCCATCTATCCTGTAAATCGAAGAACCTGGTCCACCTTGTAACAGGCAGCTCAAGCTCAGTTTTGCTGTCCAGTGTAAAATAATTCTGTTTTGTTGTAGGTCAGCCAGCCATATATTGGGGTGAGCTGTCCAGCCACTAAATTCAACAACCAAATTACAGCTCCTTTTACATATCTTTAGTCAAGGCCTCTTATATTACCAGTTGTTAATTAACTTGTGTGGTACAGGTGCACTTGAGCATTACCATTATTAAATCCACCTGTTCAGTCTGTAGAATTGGAATGTGGATGTATCTGAGCATTTCTAGCATACATACCCTCACAGACACTGGGAGTTCAAAGAAATAATGAAGATCTTTAGAGTTTTCCTCCCTGTCAGGCTCCTACCTGTTGTTCAGGAGGTGACCACCACCCACAATCACTGCATTTGCACAGCAGCTGTCATTATACATCCTCTTATTTTTAGGTCCCCATAGCACTGGCTAGCACTGGCCTCCAATTATGGGAAATGGCCTCTCCTCACCAATCTGTAGTCTAACTGAAAAGTCAATATTGTTTGTGCTCAAGGCTTTCCATTCCCATTGAATTTTCAATTTTTTGTGTCCCTTTATAACTTTCATATTGCAGAACTCTTCTTGAGTATCCAGCTTCTCTATTTTTCAACTTGCCAAATATGCTTAGATCTGCATTTGCATCTGATAGCTCTTCTAAGCTGATGATGAACTGGATTTTTTTTTCCCCCTCAGGAATGGTTTTTCTCAGCATGAAAATACTGACTTGCTGAGGTCAGCTCTCCAGGTGCTTGCAGACAGGCTAAAGCCAGGAGAGACAGAGTTTCTTCTTCTTGAGGAACTGATAAGGTAGAATCTATTTCACAAGGTTTGAAATGAACAGATTTCAGGGAGTTTTCCTCTGTTTTGTGGGCATTATGGGTAAATGGTGTTTGGAAGCTCTCACAGAGACTACACTCACTTCAAACAGAGCTTTGTACTTAATTGAATGGCAGTGTAGTCAAATCTCATGAAAAGGAGTAAAAAATATAAAATGTAAAATATGCATGAATCTGTGGATCTCATTTGTTTATATGCTGTTTGAGACAAGGAGATTAGTAGTATTCACAGAAGGAATGACTGTGTTCTGGAGAGTTAAAATGCTTCCAGGTACACTGGGCAAAAGCAGTATATAAAGCTGTTGCTAAACTTACAGTGGCTGGGGCTTGAGGGAAGTTTCTCAGTGACTGAATTCCTATGTATTAGTGGCTGATAATGCTTCCTGCAGAAGGGCACTGCCAGAGACAAAACCCTGGGATAGGGAGACTTGTTTTATTTATGTGTGCCTGAGACATTACCCTGTCTGCATTGTTTTTACCTTTTCCCTTTCCTGTCACCCCCAGTGAGAGTTTTCAGTACCTCCTGAATTTCCAGCAGAGTGTTCCCAGCTTCCACTGTGCCTACATCCTCACTCAGCTCCTGATTGCCATTGCTGAGAAACCCATGTCTGGCTGGAAGAAGGAGAAAATGGGTAATGTGTGAAGAGCTGCTCATCTCAGATTAGTTTTTCTGTGGTCTTTGGCCTTTTAGGGCAGAGATTTCCCTTTTGCATCCTGGTAATCTCACTGGGTGAAGAGTCCTAGTCATTTATGAAGGGAACAGCAGTATTGGAATCTCTTTGGTATTTGTTCTGCTGTGCCTCAGTCACATGCAGACAGGCAGACTTCAGCTCTCTCATCTGGTGTTTTTAAAAATCAGAGCTTCACAATTTTTAGGAGTTCTAAGCCTGAGATTGCTATTCAGTGTTGGTACCAGTTTAATCACTGGTTATGGAGGTGATTGATCACAGACTTAATCTGATGTAACTTCCTACTGGAAGTACAGATGTCTGTGACAGCTCGTTTCCAAAATTTATGGAAATGAGCTGCAAATACAGCTGTTAGTCCAGGGCAGAAAAAGGAAAACCTGCATGTTCTTAGCCCCATGAAACAAATGTTTTCAGTTAAGAAAGTTCCTCTCATAGATTGGGACCCATTACGTAAGATAAACAGCAGATAAGGGATAGACATGATTGTAGGGGAAAATACAAGAAAACTCCTTGGTCTCCACTTCAGCACACACTGAAATTAAGACTCCAGTCAGTTCCCTCTCTCAGCCATTCCTTGTCATACTAAGACACCTCTAGAATTTGTCCTTCTCCAATCCCCATAGCCACACAGAACTGTACGTTCCCTCCTTAAAGACTATTTTACTATTTTAATCAGAGCTACTGACTGAGTGTGGTAGGGAATAAGCTATTTTAACTAATCATTTCCCTGTTTTAAACATTTCTGCAAGAGACAAGCAGGTTTGTTAGCAGGTTTGATTTCAGAAATCTGTAAACTTTAAACTTGTCTGTTCACATTTATTATTATAGTGCTGTGGCCAAAGGGCCAAGTCACTTGTTATTGGAATTCCATTTCTAGAAATGGATACCCTAAGGGTTGCATATGGCCTAATTAAAAGCAAACAGATGGCACTCTGTAGGAACTGCCAAACAAGTAAGGTTTAACTTAAGTTTGTCAGAAATGGCCAGAGGTGGATCATGGTTCTGGTGTGAACAGGTATTCCAGACCAGGAACACACCAGAGGTGCAGATATTTTGAAATCATGGTATATATCCTTTTGGCCTTGCAGCTTTTTAGGGAAAATGGATTCTGACTTAGGAAGTTCAGGCACATGAGAGAGTAGTGATATTGTGATCTTTCAAAAAATCATTTGAAGACACTGCTTTTATATGGAAGAAGGAAATTTTTTGGATTCTTCTTTCACTAAGTTATCCCTTATGTTCCACAGCTTCTCTAGCAAAGCAGTTCCTCTGCCAGTCCTGGGTGAAGCCCAGTGGAGACCGAGAGAAGGGCAGCCAGTTCAACAGTGCCCTGCACACCCTGCTCTGGTAAGGCTCAAGCCATTCCCTCAGGCATGCCAAGACACTCTTTTTTTTAGTGATTGCTGTTGCTGCAGAGGAATGGCCCCTCTGAATCACAGCCCTCATGCCTGCACAGCTTGGCTTAAAGCCCTGTTTCTACACCATTTCTAAAGCACCATTTCTTTCTTGCTTTGAAGTGTGAGGTTCAAATGAGCACCTTTCTTTATCAGGTCCTCTGTCACTTGCGTCAGGAAATTCTCATCAATGCCCTCCTGGATTGCTTATGCCCTGCTGGGCTGTCCTTCCAGCAGCTGTCCCAGTGGTTAGTCTGCCATTAGGATCAGGGCCTGCAACATGGGGGTAACTCCTGGCTGGCTGTAGAAGGCTTTGTTGGCTTGTTCCTGAACCAGGTGGCCTACAGCCATTTCAATGGCACCCATACTTCTTGGGTGTTCTCCCTCACAAAGGGCAATTCCATTTCATCTTCTTCCCAGCCTGTCCTTCCTAAATATAAGAATGAGGAAATATTGAATCCAGGTATGTTTCAGATCATGGTAGCTTTTAATGACATCTCTGTGAGAGTTCTAAGTAGTGCTTTGGCTTTCCTGCCTGTGATTGCCTTTGTCAGGGAAGAGCTTGACAGTTTCAGGCCACATATTTCAGGTAGGGGGATGTTCAAGGCCTTGTTGTATCATTCTGCATAATATCTACTGATCAGCTATGCTGGTTTTGGATTTAGTGTCTACCTGGAGCACACAGATAACATCCTGAAAGCCATAGAGGAAATCTCCAGTGTTGGTGTTTCTGAACTGATGAACTCTGCCAAAGATGGATGTTCTTCTACTTATCCTACCCTAAGCAGGTAATTGTAGCAACAGAAACCTTGAATTCTATGATATGCATAATGGCAATTTCTGCTTTTAAATATTTAGTTTTCTTATTTTGTGGCCTATTGTGGTTTCATGTTAGTACTGTGGTGGTTACTCTGGACATTGTTTTGGCACTACGCAGTGGTAGTGGTAGTGACTTCCCAGGATTCTCCATTTCTTTGGGCAGTTGGGCTGGGCTAGACACGATTATGAGTCTTAGTCCTGTGATCTCCTACTGAGAAGGATGCCCAGCTGGGTGAACTTTGAGTTTTCTGCATGATTTTGGTGACAAGCAGCCTGTCTAGATGCTCAGAGCTGACTTTCAGTTTTTTCATTTTCTCCATAGGCAGACATTCCCAGTTTTCTTCAGAGTAATGATGGCTCAGCTGGAGAGTTCAGTGAAAAGCATCCCAGCTGGGAAACCATCAGACTCAAGTGAGGTAGGAAAATAAATGCACTGGACTCTTTGAGGGGAACAAAACTCAAGTCAAACTGGACAGTACAGTAAAGATGTATAAATTGGAAAGGAATTTACTTCTGAACTTTGCCTAGGAAATGCACTCAGACACCTTCATTCATCAATGTACATCAATGCTGATATACAGGGGGACATATAAATAGCATCATTTTTTCCTGATTTGCACCATGACAAAAATGTAGTAAATCCAGCAGAAGCTGTAACCAGAAAATAGGCATTAACCAGCAAAATACTAAACTGTGCAGTTGTTCTGCACACCTGTGTGGGAGCACAACATTATTTTGCAACCAAGAGCTGCTCTGAGAGCAAGGAACTGAGTTAACTTCTAGCACTTAAAGCCACTGATCAGGCAGGAATTGCCGTGGAGTGTTTTGGCTGTGATAAATATGCTTGTGGTGAAGCTTTGTTCCTCTGTCTTGAACAACAGCAGTGCTTTGGGTACAACAAATGCTGAAAGTGCATCCAGCAAGGTGAAAGGAAATGCACCATGCTGGGTTATTGTCCCCTTGCATCCCACAGGTGCAACTGGAGAAGCTGCTGCGCTGGAACATTGCTGTGCGGAATTTCCACATCCTCATTAACTTGGTCAAGGTGAGCTGCTGGGTGTTGTTCTGCCTTTGCCTTCAAATTCCCAGCAAGGCCTGGTGTTCCCAGGCTCATGAGCACAAGGGAAAAATGTGAAGTGTGACTGACCAGTGGAACAACATGAGGGTGGTAATTAAAGCCAGTAATAATCTGTGCCCAGTCCCACTGGATGAAATATTTCCCTCCATCAGTTTTGGAGCTGGTTCATTGAGTCTCTCTGAGTGTGATGCTGTTTGGGGCAGGAGGTGATAGCACAGCTGCACTTTTCTTCATGCCTAGGTTGGTCGTTGTTTATTTTTATGTATCTGAAGGGATAACTGGCATGCCCAGGTTCTTCAAGTCCAGGTTTTTCTATACAGCAGCATTCACTGGGGCCCTACCTATGCTCCAGATGCCTTTTGAGAGCATAAAGGGACCACTTAGTTCAGTTTTGTCCATAGTTCAGTTTAGTCCATAGCAGCACCATGGTACCTTCACATTATTTTGCCCATCTCAGTTTTGCTTTGTCCATTATGTGGTTATTTGCCCATCAGCTGGGTTTGGCTCTCTTGGGTTCCAAACTATTAAGAACTTTAGACTCATTGAAATAATCTTGTGCCATCAAAAGGTGCACCTTAGACCCCCCCCCCAAAACAGCCATCCTGCCAAGGGCTTTCACCTGAGAGCCAGTACAGTTCATGTACTTAAGTGGTGTTCCTGCTGAAAGTTGAGAATGGATGTTGCCTTAGAGCAGGGTTCACACATTCACAGGAGTGAAGCCCCCCAGGAAGGTCTGTTTTCAATTGGGTGCTGTGCTTACATGGTTTTCTTTAGATTTGTGGACTGATCTGACTCTTGTTTTCCTCTTGTCCATGTAGGTATTTGACAGCAGGCCTGTACTCAGCATCTGCCTGAAGGTAAGCAAGAATTCAAAATAACAGAAGAGAGCAGTTTAAGTACCAGCTTTCTTGAATCATTGCTTCCAGTGCAGTAGAGTGGGCACTGGATTCTCTGGAAGAAGCAGATACTGTGTTCCTTATACCTTGCTATAGATATATATGTATAGTGATTGTAACATTTTGCATTCAGTTCAGTTTTATTCCCAGGTGCCTGGTGGATAAAACCAGGGATGTGTACAATGGTGAGACCTTGTCCTTCTAGCCTCTCTTTGCAGTGATTAAAGTGGGGTGCTTTACTGAGCTTTTATATTCCAGTACAGCCTTAACATGAATCTAATCGAAGTGAGAGCAGTCTCTGGGGTAGCTTGGAAGGATGTATCATTATCTCATTTGACTTTGTGATGGCTCTCTGAAAAGGAGTTTAAATCTGTTTTCTGATCTATTTATCACTCTTTTATAGTACGGCCGCCTCTTTGTAGAAGCATTTCTGAAGCTTGCCATGCCTCTCCTGGACCACAGCTTTAAAAAGCACACGGTAACCCTGGGGACAGACCTGGCTGCAACCAGCTGGGAGTCATGACTGATATTTCCTGCATGCACACATCTTACCTCTATCCCATAATTCTTTGAAAGGATTGCTAGGACTAATGCTGTTTCAATATTCTTGTTTCCCTATGGAAAAGCCTTTTGAGAATGATTTGCTGGTCTACTTTTTTATTGCAGGACGATGTGCAGAGTTTGCTGAAAACCTTGCAGCTGAGTACCAGGCAACTTCATCATATGTGTGGCCATTCCAAGGTAAGATAAGTTCTACTTGCAGCATAAACTCCTGTCCTAAGGATGGTATTATTTCCCTTCCACTGCTTTTCCAGGGCATAGGCAGGTTCTACTTCCACACTTCCAGCAGTGTCTGTGCAAGCAAAAACTCTGAGAGAAGGTGAAATAGCCTTGTTTAATGGCCCAAAAGTTGAAGCATTTATTCTGGAAGTGGCTGACTTGGATGTTAGATGAGGTTGGCATAATATTTTTTAGGCCAGAGGTCCTGGATATCTTTGGTTGTTGGCATCTCTAAGGGGGTGTTTCCAAGGACACAAGCTAAGACCTTAGAGACCCTGAACAAAGTACGGATGCCAGATTGATAATACAGGAGAGAAGCTTTGCCAATCAGAAGAACCAGCAACAGGAGGTGAATGGGGAAAAGCCCTGCTCAAAGTCCTCTTGAGGTGGCTTTTATGTTGTTACGTTGGTAAGGGCAAAGGGAGAAGGAGGAGGGTGGTAACACACTGCCTGTCTCTGTAGGAGACTTGGGGCAGGAAGGAAGGAGAGGATTGGAACTTTGCCTACACAACAGAGAGACAGTGCTTGTTGCAAGAGAGAATCACATGGGAGAAGAAAGAACTTCATGTGTGCTGCTTTGTTCCTGACTCCTGAAAGGTTCATGAACACTTGTCCAAAAAGGGAGCTTTACCAAAGTAGCTGAAGGCAGAAAGCCAGCTACCAGCATGACTCCCAAGCCAGATTTGCTACCCATTTAGGCCAGAGCTGGCATCAGGAGCATAGAAATGTAGCTGAAGATCAGAACATGCTGTTGCAGCTTTCAGCACAGGGTGAGAACTGGAAACTGGCACAAACCCTGACAATGCTAAAAAATCCTTCTCGTGTTTGAAAATGAAATCCCCATGCCTACTTTAAAGTCACAATTCACCTTGTAAGCAGGATAACAGCATTGCAGCTTTCCATGTCATGTTTGTCTTTTCACTTGATCAGCATTTTCAAGCACTGTGTCCCCTGGTCCCTATTAGCACAGAGCTGCAATTAGTGAACACCCATGTTCTACTGCTGCTCTGGTACAGGTCTCTGTGCCAAATCATTTTGCAAGAATGAAGAGAGAGAAGGCAGAAACTGAATCTGGGGCAAGTAAATGTATGCAATGAATGCTCCATACTTGTTTGAAGAGGAGCTGACACCAACATTTCTTAAACCAACCTTGATTTCACTTCCATACAAACCTCATGGATGCTCACTCACCCTTCGTGCAGGGTGACCTAAGATTTGTCACTCTCCCTCAATACATGTGGCTTTAAAGAGCATTACACAGCAGGCAATAGCAATCAGCTTCACCTGTCATTTCTGAAGTATTTGTCATTTCCCCTTTCACACCAAGCCTCTTTTCTATTTACATATCTAACCCTGGGCACATGGACAGTTTCTGGAGACAGATTTTTGCCAATGCTGTGGCACTTGGTTGAGTCTCCAAACTGCCTGTACACAGCTGGGCAGGTTCCAGGGCCCAGGGAACACTGTGAGTGTTGATTGTGTCATTAGCAAGGGTTTTGCTGATTTGGTTCTGATTAGTGCTGATGATTGTTTGGTCCTGCCTGTTACACAGGCTAGAGAACAGCTTGCTGTTGGTAATCAGTTACCCATTCGCTGTTGGCAGAACTTGAAGCAAAGCAGTGTCCCTCTGCCCAGGCATGTTGAACTCTTCCAAGAAATGCAGGTGACCTGAATTCAGAGTATAGCTAATGAGAGCATCTTAATCCCAGAAGATTACAAAGTACTCTCATGAAAGAGGAAAATACTTATGTACAGAATAATTGTGCAGGTTTTGGCAGGTTGACAGGCATTCTGGTTTAGCAATGACTGTTCTGTACTGCAGATTGAAGCCTAGCAGGAGGAGATGCTCACCCACAGCTAAATCTCTTACAATACCTGGCATAGCTGCTCTTCCTCTGGTGGTTTTTGCTTACAGCAACTCCATCTGTTCCTCCTGTCCTAGTTCTCCAAAAGCCAGTGCTTCTTTGGTCCAGAGAAGCTGGCTTTGGAGATTATAGTGCACACACATGCCATGTAAAGGAATTGCATGAAAAAGATTGTGTTGGAAGTGGTGTGTTTAACACCTTTTCTCATTTTTTGTTTTCTGAGCTTGGGTATTCAGCAGAGGAGTTACTAGCCTCTCTGGAGTTCTTGACAAAAACTGAGGCTTCTTTTTTAATCTGGATGAATATAGATGTTTGGATTGTTGAAAGGGATCTGATCTGAGTTTTATTTTTTAACAATAGCTATCATTTGGCCAAGAAGTGATGTAATCTGTGCAGGGTTTGTGGGGGTCATGTCCATCCCACCTGATAACCGATAGCTTTTAAACAGCCAGCACACTTAGGCAAGAATCAATCCTCATCACATTTTATTGTTTCATAGATTCACCAAGACATTGGACTGACCAACCATGTGCCTTTGTTGAAGAAGTCCCTGGAACAATTTGTATACCGAGTGAAGGCAATGCTGGCATTCAACCACTGCCAGGAGGCTTTCTGGGTCGGCATCCTCAAAAATCGGGATCTTCAGGTGAGAATCACTGCCCTGCCTGGGGCAATTAAAGTCTGAGAGAGGACAATGCTCATCTGTTGAGCTTTTGATGGGATACCCTTCCTTGTTGGATGAGGGTGAAAGAGCAGAGGAGGCTGCTGTCCTGCTGAAGTTTTATTTCACAGTCTTATAGTTTTCTGAAGGTAGAGTTTGAAGGGGTTACACAATAAGGCCAAGCAGCAGCAGCAGCAGCAGCAGGCAAACAGCAAGTAGAAAACAGCTTCTTCTTCCTCTCTAAACTTAGAGAAGTGTAGATTATATTTGTTAATTGACCAATAAAATTAATATACAATTCTAGTTTTTCTTAACCTATCCTGGTCTAATTCTAGCAGTTGTAGATCTTACACAAGTATTACATAGGTATAACACAGATTTGTGTATATAGTTTCTACCAGCTCTTATTGTTTATGTGAACACTCTATCTAAAAAATGTGCACTGTGTAGTTCTTGCTATGTTTTGTCTAAAGTAAAGAAATTCTGTGAAAAGGTAACCCTGCTGCAGTTAAGAACTGTGTTTAAGGTCCCTTTGCTGCAGCTTTTCAGTGTTCAAAGCACTTAGCATATATTTCTACTAAAAGTTAAAAATCTCTATTTCACTTTGGTGTGACTTCATATATCTCAGCTTATCCAAAGGTTTTAATTCAACACCTGTGCTTTGGCTTTCCTCTGGGGCTGGGTCCAGTGGAGTTCTCACTCCAACTCTCATCTTGTCCAGACAACTCTGAATCTCCCCTTGTGCCTGGGTATAGCTAAAAGGCCAAATTCAGTGTGACCGTAGTACAGTCATGTCTAGTGCAGGAAAAAGAAGCTTTTTTTTTCAAGATTAAGAATCTGCATCTCTAGGCTCTTGCACTGAAGGGTCAGATTTGATTGTAATAAACAGGTATGGGGATTTCTTGGCTGTTCCTTGGCAAGAACCTCATTCACAAGAGGGAAGAGATAAAGGTCACTTGAACACATTCACACACTTTCTTGTGTGGCTTTAGAAGACGCCAGTTCTGGTTCTTCATCTTCCACTGTAGAAGCAGTACACTTAAACAAAACCTGTTTTTTTTTTACTCTAAATCTTTTTATTTAAGAAGACAACAAAATGCCCTTTTCTTCCATCCCACCCTGGCACGCTTTGGCCGCTTCGCATTTACTCAGTCCAGATCTTTTGCGTTCATCTTAGGGAGAAGAAATTCTGACTCAGGCCTCTGAGGAGAGGGGCTCGGATGAGGACGAGGACGAGGAGGACTCGGCGGAGAGCCCCGCTGAGGAGGGACTGCAGGGGCTGCCGGGCTGCGCCTCTCGAAGCCGGGGGAGGGCAGGGATGGACGCAGGGATGGACGCGGAATATTTCGCGGGGATGGATGCGGCTCCGGCGCTGACGGCGGAGCGTCCCACAGGAGCCGAGCGGCAGCGACACGGACGGCAGCGAGGAGCGCGACGGGGCCGGGCCGGGCCCTGAGGCGGTGCGGCCCTGAGGCGGCGGGCGGGC
>VXAC01001091.1:20301-60923 GCA_013399225.1 Rhipidura dahli
CGGGCTGGGTCCGGGGTCGGCCCTGGCTGAGGCTTTTCCTTTTCCCGTAGGTCACCAAGGGGGAGACGCTGACATAGGCCCGGCGCGGCCCCGGCCCCCGCCGCCGGAGCACCGCCGCCCCGCAGCCCGCTCGGGGCCCACCGCCGCCGCCTCTGCTCGTGTTGCCAATAAACCGCTGTGCTCCTGCCCTGCCTGCTCTCTGCCTGCCTGCCTGCCTGCCTGCCTGGGGCCGGGCCGCGGGATGCTCGGCTCCCTGCCACCATCCTGGATATCCAGAGCCTGCCCTTCCATCTGCCTGACCCACGGGGTTTGGGCACACATTCCTCCCCACGTGTGGGGGCCGTGCCACAGGGGCCGCGGGCCAGGCTGTTGTCAGCTCCCGGAGGAACCTGACTGGCCTTTGGGGTGCTTTGTGCTCCTGCTGGGATCACACCAGAAAATCTGGTGATCCCCGTGGTCTGGAGGGTGTCTCAGCCTTCACATGTGCACTTGTCAGGGCAGTGTGGGGACAGCAGGCTCACCTGGCGTGGTGTGCATGCCACAGGAGAGGGCCCTTTGCCAGCACCCGGGAAGAGGTGCTTCTCCTCTCTGTGAGGCAAGTGGCAAGGAGAAGGAAGTCTCTCAGCCCTTCCCACCACTCCTCTGTTTATCTCAGTTTTTCAGTGGGCATCTAGATCTGCAGAGTCACTGCTCATATTTAGCATTTGTTGGGGAGTCCATGGAGTTGGTGTCAGCAAAGGTTTTTTTGCTTCCCAGCAGGCTTTAAATATCTTAGTATAGTCTCCCAACTGTAATCTTAGCATTTTCATGATGGCAGTGTCATGCCTGCAGTGTTTACTGAGCACCTGGATTACTTAATCTTTGTTATATTTTTGAGGATGTCTGACATCAGCTGGTTCCTTGTTGATGTAGGTCTTCCTCCAAGCTCATGGTTTTGTTCTCCATAGGAATCTCTGTGTTTTCCATTGTTTGAATAAGTGCTCCTCCAGCCTTTTCCTTGGCTCTCATGGTGCTTACTGTCAGGTTGGGCTGCACACCAGGGAGGCTGGGCTGCTTTTGGAGCATTTTACCTGTGGAAATGGGTGCTTTGTAGCAGCCCTGCCCTGCAGTAGAACAGTCATGGATCACTGCCCTTAAGGTGTAGGGGCCATATCATATTAGACTGTATCAGATATGAAGATTGATAGATGGAATGAAAGCTTTCTCTTGGCTCCAAGGTGGCTGCTCTGTAGCCTGGGTACATCCAAAGTACTGCCATGGCCCATGTACTGCTTCCTGTGGATGTGCTGGAGTGGAGTCCTGAGATCTCCATGGTTGGAGATCACTCAGTATTTATCTGGAGAAGGCCCTGAACTAATTGGGTGTTGAAGTTGGCCCTGCTCTGAATGGGACAGGGGTGAGTGAGAGACCAGCAGAGGTTCTTGCCCAAATTATGCTGAGATTCTTCAATCCAAAGACTAATTGGGAGACAGGGTACCACAGACGTCCCTGGGACTGGGGCTGTAACTGGGCTGACCTCTTAACTTGAGATCCATTGCTTGTTTCTGTTCCCAGCTAGTAGTGTGGTGTGTCTCAGATCCCTCCCTTCGTGGTCTGCTGGCTGGCTGTTGTAATGGCTCTTTCTCCTCTGGTACCAGGATTTCTCAGCGGAGTAGATTTTGCCATGCACTTGGTGGGGTGTGTTGGGAGATGCCACTCCTCCCAGGAGATGGGCTCTCACAGAGCTTCAGCACTGTGGGATCAGCCTGGCTGGTTCATGTCCCAGCAGGGATGCTGAGCAGCTTGCTGCAGTACAGAGTTCTGCCCTTTTCCTTTCAAGGAGTCTTACTAGTTCCCTAAGGAACCAAGTTTTCTGGCTGGGTGCTGCTTGTTCTGGGCCATCTCTGGGAGGTGGAGAAGCTTTCTGGTCCTCAGGCTGATAACTGCTTCCTCCAGCAGCTGCTGTGAGGTGCAGCCTTGTAACAGATGGAGCTTTGATACATTTCATTATTTTAAATACTGGGGAATTCTGTTTGCCTTTTTTTCTTTGTACTGTAATTTGGTTTTTGGTTGTTATTTTTTCAGAATATGATGCCCCAGGAACCTACATTAAACTTTTCTGGAGTGGATTTGTGTATTCTAATTTAGATGACTGATTTATGTGGTGTGTTAGTGGTGCTGTTCTTCCCACCACACATTGAATGTGTGAGAGCAGGGGATGGCAATGTCCTCTCTGTCCTCACAGCATGCTGTCCTTGTCTCCTGAGGGGGCTGCGTGCTCTCCTTCCAGTCAGCAGAGACCTGTTGGTGGTCTGAGACCTTTTCCCAGAGTCTGAACTGCAGAGAAGCTGGTTTGAAGCCCCTTATGAAAGTGCCAGAATTGACCTAGAAAGGCTGAGCCTAGCTTGAGAAAGGTTTGCACTCTCAGATGACAGACAGTGGGCTTGTATTGCTGACTGCCTGCTGGGCAGCCTGGCCTCATGGAGTGATTGGAGCAGTCCAGCAGTCCTCACTGGAGGCTGAAGGTTTGGGAATGAGTAGTAGTGTTTTGATTCTGGGTGGGGGACAAGGTGTGTTGGTTGGCATCACGCTTGGTGTGGTGTCCTTAGAAGAGGGATCTAGAACTTGATTCCAGCTTTGTGTAGCCCAAAAAGGTTGTAGTCTCTGGTCCAGAGCACATCTTTAAAGATGCATGGATTTGACCAGACTTCTCAGATAGTTCTAGCTTTTAGTAAACACCCTTTGGGCTCTCGGTTCCTACTGCGAGCAGAGACTTGATTTTGGGAAACAGTTTTAAAGTCAAATGTACCCTCATCCCCTTTATGTTGCAGGTGATTGAACTTGATAATTCAGTGAGCTGAGGTGATCTCGAGAGAGGAGTGTTTTAGGACACAGCCGAGTTGTTGAGGGAGAGCTGCACTTTGATCCTAAGAGCTTTGCAAAGCTGAATTTTAAAGATCCCAGAAGATGGTGTCTGCTTGCATCCTGGTGCCAAGGCACCAACAGCAGTGGATGTCACTGGAGTAGTCTCACAAAGAGAAGACTGGCCCTGCCAGCCTGGGATTGCTGCTTCTCCCCAGGTTAGTGAGATGGGAAGGTCACAGGAGTATGGGAGGTCTCCAGATTCACTGAGATTTTGTGTCCCATGTCCAAAAGCTGCCAGCAGTACTGCTCTGAGCTCTACTGGTCCTGGGACTTGTGACTTGGCCTTGGAGTACATAAAAGCTTTAGGGTGGCTGTATCATGACATCATACATCATGATACCACATGTATCATCTTTCCACTCACCCTCCCCAGCCCTCTCTCCCTGTGCAGTCTGACACAGCCTGTGTGTTTTCATTTCGTATCACAGAAACGTGAAGCCTGTAGCTGACAGAACCCTCTTTTTGGGGAGGAGAGGATTATTGTTGGGTATGTCCTGAAGCAAAAGTATGAGAATAATACCCTGGAGAAACAATCATAGATCAAACTCTTGAGTTGTGTTGACTTCAGAGTCAGGCCTGTGGGAGGTCTGATTTTCACCTTGGCTGGGGGATGCCTCAGCCAGTTTGGTCAGTGCTGCACAGAGCTGCTGGCCCAGCCCCAACCCTGCTGTGTCAGTCTGCCTGTGTTGCCCCTGTGCCAGGTAACCCCACCAGGTAACCAACCCATGCCTCTGTACCTTTGTAGACTTTTCTGTTTCTTGGCCTTGCCATCTCCTGGCAGGCACATCGCTGACAAAGCGGTGGGGGCAGGTCTCAGCCTGCCTTGCTGACAGGGTTACAAAATGGATTCCAGGACCAAACCTATTCCACAAAACATCAGGATTAAATATGGAAATCCTTGGTATTGCCTTTGTGCTTAAAAGTGCTGAGGAAAAGGGCTTTATCAAGAGGGATGATCAGCTGAAGCTGGGAATTGTCCCTCGGACTCCTTGCACTTCTCAGGGAGCATGTGTGCTACTGTGCCTGTGCTCTGCTTCCATGAGGCACTTCCAGCCCTATTGCTAGATCAGAGGACTGGGGATGGGAAGGGAGCCCAAGGAACTGAGAGGACAAGGAGAGAAGCAGTAATTGAGCAGGGTTTTTTGCAGGTTGCTCCTGGAAGCAGCACTCCAGTCAGGGCAGTGGGTGGGGAGAGGATCCTCAGACTCTGTTGATCCCTGTGCTTGCTGCAGCACTTGGCTCTGCCAGGCCACGGGCTGGGATCAGTTCCCTGTTCCCTACTTTGTCAGTCAGCAGCTGGCTCCTTATGGACTTGTGCTTTGTGTTGGGGCTGCATTGTCCATCCTACTGATGGGCCTGGGCTTCAGCAGGTAGACTAACTGGAAAACTGCCCTTGAAGCTAAATTGGAAGGACCCAATGCTCCAGAGGTCAGACAAGCCCCCTCCCTCGTGCAGAGCCTCGTCCCTCAGAGCCCATTGGTGAGCCTGTAAGGTGCTGACCATAATAAAGGGGAGCTCCCATAATGAGGGAACATTTCCATCATTACCTGTAGCCATTAAGGGGAGGATCTTGTGCTTGTCTCAGTACTGGAATCACTCTTCTGCCTTCATGAGCTGATGATAACAGCACCATTGGAGGTCAGTAATCCTCCAGGAAGTGAGTGATACATCCTGGCCTTTGATTTAGCCTGCTCAAACAGACCTAGTTCTTAAATTTAATGGGCTTTAGCAAAGATTTTACTTTGTTCATTTGAAATACTAATACAATTAATTATTTATTATGGCAAGTAATTCCACAGAAGGGTACAGAATGAGAATAATTTTCAAAAATATCTCAGGTACAACATGATCTGCTCTCATGTGATTACCCAAAAGCTTTCATGGCTAAACCTCAGGCTTCATCCCAGCCAAAAGCAAACATTTTTCACATGATTTCAGCATGCCAGAGTGTTACTGGTTCAGTGGTGGCTTGGAAGGTTAGGGAGTGGATTGTACTCACTGCTTGTTGCTTTTTTCTTCTCTCTCAAAAGTCTCACAGTTTAAAAGCAGAAAGGTAGCTGTAAACTACCTCTAGCCTGCAAAGTGCAGCTGACAGTGAGGCATAATCCCCCCACAGTTACCTGAGCTTCACAGGCTCACAGCAATTGTTGAAGCAGACTTTATTTAAAGGAAAATAAGTAGCAACTAAGTAAATGCACAGGAGGGAGTAATTTAACCAACCCATTGGATGAAAGGGTAGGGCAAGAGGAGTCATGGGAATGTTTCAATCTGTCAAAAATTTGATGACTCAATGAGCAATTACTACTCTATGTACCATCACTGGGCCCCTCCTACACTCACTTAGGAGTATTTCTGCATTTCTCATGCAACCTGCCTGCATGACAAATCCACACAGACACTGCACCCAATTAGTGTCAGGCATAAGAGCTGCTCTGCCTGTGCCTCACCTCTTTAAACCCCTCCTGGAAGCAATTTTCCCAGCATACAAAGAAAAAAATCACCATTCTCTTAAATCTCTCAGAGGACAGTTCCCAAATAAGGGCCAAGTAAACACCTGTAATGCATGATAAAACATTCTAATTCAGTAGATAATATTCTTCCCAGTAGATGCAGTGTATTAGCTGCTTTAAGTGTTCAGTGTTATATGTAATTAAAAATATGAGACAAGGCACTTGAATAGGCACTTGTAGAAAAGTAGTGGAATACCTTGCTTAAAAAAACCCAAACTCAAACCCCAAACCTTTCCCCCTCTTAAAAAAAACCCCAAAAACCACAGCAAACAGCCAAACAAACTGGAAAAGAAAAATAAATGCACACCTCGTACAGGAAGTGTAACTATACCTTGTGTCCCAGTTTCTCCAGAAGCAGCAGGAGATGAAGAAGTGAGGAGAGCAGAGGGAGGGAATACAATTCTTCCTGGGGCACTGACTGCACCGGGGTGAAACCGTTAGCTGAATTTGACAGATGACTTACATGACCACACCTTGTGTAATCAATAGCCACTGTGCTACTGTAGTGTCCCAAGGAGTCTCCTTTGACACTGGCTGTCACTCTTCACACACATTTTCAGGTGACCAAACACCTTCTGCTTTCTTCTGCTCTGGTGCACCAGAGGGATCTGCCCTGTCCTTTCCTACTCTCATGTTGCCTTGTGACATGGGCTGGCTGGGTCAGAAACCATCACCTGCCAGTGAAGGAGCAGCTGCCCTGAACAGCAAACAGCCCTGGGGTGGCTCCAGATAATTGTGCTGAAGAGCTGTGTGTCAGAGGTGGCTGAGAAGGGCTGGAAGGGAGCACCAATGACCTTACCGTAGGTACAGGGTCAGCAGAGCCAGAGGCTTTGTGTGTCAGCACCCTCTGTGGCTGCTGGGGACAGGTGGGGTGGAAGGCACATTTCCCTTTCCTGTCATCAACCCAGCTACACAGGCATTCCCCCCGTGATCCCCTGAGCAGGAGGGCAGGGTGCCTGGGCTTCCAAACCCCCATCATGGTGTCCCTGCTTAGCTTTATGAGAGCCCAGGGCCTCTCCTGCAGAGTGGGTTCTACATCCTCAGTGACCCCCCTGATGTCCCAGGGAGGCCAAACAAGTGGAGCTGGGTCTCCAGTCTGAGCAGGGGCTGTGCTGGAGCAGCCACAGGCAGGAGTGAGGGGTCCTGGCTGCTCAGGATGCTGAGACAGGCTGGGAGCTGCCCAGCTTCTCTCTCCGTGCTGGGGGGATTGGCCCTTGGCCACCTTCCCCAGAGCTCGGGGACATGGGGGCACACACCCCGAGTGTGACCTCCGTAGCCAGAGGACGACGCAGAGCACCCTGTGAGTCAGGGGAGGCCACGTGAGGCCCCAGCCCCGATGCCTTCCCGCCCACCACCAGCACAAGCCAGGGCTGGCACTGGCATCCCTGACCCAGGATCCTGAACTGCCACACAGCCTTGAAGGTGAGTGCTGGGGAGGAAGGGTTCAGGAGCTTCTTGGGGTCAAGCCTGAGGGTGTTTGGGGGCTGTGTGCTGGCTCTGGGTACACTACTGGGTTGTTGGTTGCTGTCTGAGGCATCAAGCCACTGTACAAAAAAAGGGTTCTGGTGCTGGTGTAGGTTACAGGACTTCCCTATAACTTCTTGACTGAACTTGAGTCTTTTTGACTCAACTTCCTCATCTTTTAAATATTCTTTTTCTCTAAAATCCTCACGGCAAGCCCTACACTTTATACATAGAGAAAGATTTGTTTGCCTTAATTTTACTCAGACTACAGGCATAAGCTTTTCTGCCTTCTGATGAGTTAATTTTCTGCCCTTCAGAGCTTTGCAACAAGCACAGAGAGGCACACGGTGTGAAAGGAGAAACAAAGCAGGTAATTGCGAATGTTGCACACCAGTGCTTATGGCAGAGCTGGAAAACGGGCAGCAACCCCCCCGGGCTTGCAGGTGTGGGGCTGGCAGCTGTGCAGCCACCGTGTCTGGGCTTGCTGTGAAAGCCAGGAGAGGAAGGAAACGCTGGAGCTGTGGTGAGGAGTGGATGGGCTGTGCCTGCTCCTTGCTCACCCCCATGGGGCTGGTCAGAGCAAGCTGGGGAGCTGCCCTCCCTCCAGTGACATGCACTTGCTGGGTCTCTCTGCCCGCCTGTGTTCAGGAAGAGTGAGAAATTGGAGTTTTGCTACTTGTGTGTCACATTTCAGCTGTATTTGGCAACAGGAAGGCAAGCAGAAGGGTAGCAGTATTATTACCACAGCCTGAGGAGACAACTAGGAGCGGTTTCAACCCGAACTGTTGTGGATCAGTTTTTGTTGTCTCACTGGAAGAAACCCAGCTTTCACCAAAGCCACGGCCCTCCAGGACGTCTTCTGTGGAACCAACTGCTAGGACCAGCCTAAGACTTGCAGGTGTGCTTTAAGAAGTTGGTTTGGTTCGAGAGAAGGGCATTGAGGGGCTTTATGTTTAAAATAAAATTTAGCAAGATTAGATGTCAGCATATAACTTAAAATGAAAGGCAGAAGAAGTTTCAAAGGGAAAAGGTTTAGGATTGTCTGATTTTTCTCTTGATGTCAAAACAACATTATTTTACTTTATTTGCATGGGGTTTTTTTGTTATCCCATTGAGCAATTTCCCTCAGATATGTTTCATCAGCTAGGCAAAATGTTGCTGTGTATGGAAGTTGTTAGCCTCACTTTCTAAATCTGACTCTGCACACAAATTTTATTCTAACGTGTTAAAAAGACATCACTGCAATTAAATTCTGATTTACTGTGGGGAAAGCAAGGTGAGGTCTGTTGTTCATGCTACTCCCTAGTGAGCTCATGGCCAGGCTGAAATGCCAGTATATCATCATCCTTTCCTCATTATGAGGTATAATCAACTAAGTCACTTTAAAAACATACAATAATTAAGCACCTATACTTATCCTTTGTTTAGATCTGATTTTCTTTCCAGAAGAGCCACAGGGGAATTAACTGTGCTTAGTCTAAGAGAAATTAGGTACCCAACTTCCTTGGTTAATGTAAATCTTGGTGACTGACTGGGCTGAGCTATGCTGGAGGCACAGAAAGGGAGCAGATGCTGGTTGCTCCTGGATCCTCTTGTGGCATCCAGGTCTTACCACAGTGGGATGCAAAAGTGCATTAGGCAACTGTGTTTCTGTTGCTGGAACAGCTGAGCAGGCTGGTCATTTGGACCAGCAAATAAGCAGTTTAAAGTAAATCAGTCTGATAGCAGCTGAGAATGACATTGACAGTGCCTGCCCTGCTTTCATTGTTGAATCTGCTGTTCCTGTGTGTGTGGCAGGACAGGTTGGGTGGTGCCCACCTGCTCACCTTATCTTTGGAATGATGCAAAGCTGGGATAGGGCAGCTGCTGTGGCAGGTTCCTGTCAGGGCAAGAGCAACCTGCCTTAAAATGCCACTGAAAAGTGGCCTTCACTAGGTATTAGGAACCCCAAAGACAAACCTCCTGAGTTTCACTCTGCAGTAAAATATCTGGATATTTATACATTAGTTTTTGAAATGGAATTAGTCAGTTGGAAAAAAAGTTTCTATTTAAAGTACTTTTGTTCCTTGAGGCCTGGTATTTTGACTGGGTGGTTGAGAGAGAGGCCTAAAGGATTTAGCTGAAATAAGCAACTGTTGCCAGGTCTAAGTTGAGCGAAAAGGAAAGCAAGAAAGAGACTGAAAAAGGCAGAAAACCATATCTGGAGATACATAAGTGCATAGAACTGACATTATTGAGTGGTCAAGAACTGGTCTGTCCAGGGTGTGGTGTGCTGGGTTCTTACATTTCCACATCAGCTGGTGGTTACCCAGCAGAGGGAACAGATGCATTTCCTGCATTCCCTATCGGGTGCTCACAGGCTCACAGCTCCCACAGGGCTGCTGCCACAGCTTCAGCAGCAAAGGCTGGATATAAGTCAGGGAAAGATCTGTAGATGTTTTGCATAAGTTCATCACTGGAAATAATTTCAAAATGTTCTTAAAATATTGTTTTCTCACAGTACACTTGGGAGGCAGGTAAGCCAGGTTTTCTGAGCTGAGCCTTTGGAAGTGGTTATGTAATTTTCCCAGAAGCCTTTTGAAGTCTTTTTGTGTCTAATTTCCTCTGTCTGAGAACTGACACCCTAAAAACTTATTCTGTTTGAGTGTTTGCTTGTGTGTTACAGTATCCTTCTGAAGATACCAACTGACCTGTTTTGGGTTTTGTGTTAGAATATTTTTTGGGCTGATATGATGGTCTCTAGAGAACTAAAAGTGCCAGTAGGAAAAGAAACAGGTTTTCCTCTGGAAAATCTGAAGGACATACTTAGTTTTCAAACTGCTTGATTGGGAGTGTTTTGTTGAATGGATCCAAAAGTTATATTGTAAGAAAAAGTATGTTTTTCTATTGTGCCCTGCATAGTGAAAACTGTGTTTCAGGCTCCCCAAAAATCTTTGTTTGCATATCTCATTACAACTGCAGGTTAATTGCAATATTGCACAAGGGGATCAGTGCAGGATGCCCAGACCACACTTGGAAGAGGCAACAGTTCAGAACCCCAGCCACAACAAAATGTGTGCCATTAGAATATTCCAGCCTCAGCCCAAAACTTCTGTGGCAAGTTTATCAAAACAAAAGGAAACGTTGTGTTTTGGGGATGTCAGGATGTTTGTTTCTGTGGCAAATAGCGGTAATTAAAATGGGATCAACGCTTAAAAATCTGTAATTCATAAAGCTAAAGTTAATGGAAATTTCCTTTTCATGACACCTTAGAAAGAACAGGTGTTGAAGCATCAAAGTCTTCTATGAGACAAGAATTCAAAGTTTTGTGGGACTTTCCTAGGAAGTATTTCTGCTATTTTTCCTGGCTGATACATTTTAAGTATTAGGATGTCAGAGGTACAGGGTAATTGTTCTATTTCATGAATGGAACAAGGCCTGTTAAGTTACTCACATCTGTGGTAAATAGTTAATTAGACACCTTGGTAGCTTTACAAAACAACAATGTGAATGATCAAGTCTGACTTCTTTTTGTTTTACTCATGATGATCAGACTTTTGTTCTTTCCTAATAACCAAAGGCCAGTAGGACTCACTCAGAGGAGTCAAGAATTGGATCCCAGGAGGGTAAATGAATCATGATGTGAAACAGAGAAGTGATTTCAAAACTGAAAGGCCCAGAGAGAGACGCTGTGTTTGCAGAAAATCAAAGGCAGAAAACCAGGAAGGTCAGTGACCTGCTTCTAAATGTGCTTTTTCTCCCCTTTCAAACAGACACAGCAATGGAGAACTTGGATGTCCCGATCCCAGATCTTACTGAAGAACAGCAAGGTGAGTGGAGCACACAAAGATCAAAGCATTGGCTCATGCACACTGCAGAGCAGTGTTTGCCAGGGTGGGCATGAGTCAATGAAGTTTGTTTCCTCTGAAAACACACCTTATCCATCTCCTTGCTTGTAAGAGAGACCAGAAGTCAATTCCCTCTCTTCCACAGGCTCCTGTTAGGCTTTGTGCATGTGCAAGTGGGAATTTAGATACATGAAGGAGACTGCTGTGCATTAAATGCCTGATGAGCAATCTCAGTACCTTGGTATCCAGCCCTTGGTGTCTGTGCCTGTCTGTAAAACAGCATGGTCAGAATAAGCACCTGTTAAATATCTAGGAATACTTGGGGAACACTTAGCAGGCTTCTCTAACTGAGAAAACAGCATCACAGAGACATCAGTAATTCGTGTGGACTGTTGTCATTCTTCTACTGTTTTGTGGCAGACTGAAGTGCTTTGCACAATACAGCCCCACTCTCTTTCCTGGGTGCTGGTACTGGGCTGTGTGTTGGAGCCTGGTGTCTGTCCCCACACCTGCACTGAGCACCCCAGGAACCCTGCCATGCAACCCCCATCTAGTGCTGCACAGTGACAGCCTTGTTCTCCTCACAGACATTTTCCAGAGGGTTTTTGCTGCTGATGCCAAGTACTTGGAGAGTCATGAGAAAACAAATCAGTCCTTCTGGGAATCGCTTGTAAAATGCTTGGCCACCACTGACCCACCTATCCTGAATACTGAAGAGAAGAACAGTGTAAGTTACCAAAGAAACACTTATCTTTGTTATGCAGACACTTTTGTACTTTCCTGCTATACTCTGGGGAGAGAGAACATACCCATCCCATTATCTGATATGCTGAAATACATTAAAAGGTGTAACAGGACATTTAGATAAATGAGGTTCAGGGCACTGCTTTTGACTTCATTGTTCTCCATGTGCAAAAATAACTGGCTCTGTATACATTCCTCAGGATCAGTTCAGCTCACTATATACTGTCCCTTCTAGGCAGGGACATATTGATGTAAGATACTGCAGCAATTTCATGGCCATTTTCAGACCCTATAGATATATTTCTCCAGCTCTCTGAATAGTTAACTGTTGCCCACCATGCTGTTTTTCCCAGCTGATGGCTCTGCTCTGAGTTGCTGAATGGAGTTTACATTCTCTTCCCATCTTTGGCTTTACTCTGTCCCCAGTTTCCCCTTTGCATAGTAGGGGCAAGGGGTTACATTTGCCACAGGGTGAGATACACTCATTTGCACATCAGTGTGTTTCTATAGGCTGTATTTTATTGGAAAGACTATTTGCTATTTACTTACCTTCTTTTCAGCTCCTCAACAGCTGTGATTTCCTCCCTGGAGGCTGTGCTGCCTGCCTGAAAGCCATAGAGAAGAAAGGAGTCAGGGCAATGGCTCTTCTTTACCTTTTGCTGAAGACTTCCAACCCATCTGGGTACAGGCAGCTGCCCAGCTCCAAGGGAAAAGGTGAGTCCTACCTGTCTTCCTGTCAGCTGTTTTCTTAAAATTACTGCACTGCCAGTGGGACTTAACAGCAGCTTGAAAACTCTGATATGTGCCTGGAAATGATTATTAGTAAACAACTGAACTGTCTGGAAAGGCTGTTAGATGTGGTAGCAATAGCAGACAAGGCTTGTATTTTACTTTGGTTTGACTTGGCTTCTTCTGGGGAAAAACCCACCTGTGTTTAGGGAGAGAGCATGTCCTGGGGTGATGCTGCTGAAGAAGTTTCTCTGACCTGAGGAAGTTTTCCTTGACTTTTTTTGTACAGACTGTTACCCAGCCAGCCAGGACCCCTCTGAGTACTCATAGTGCTAAGAAATCAGAACTGAGCCAATGAACATATTTTCGCAAATAATTCCCTAGCAGCACATGTAAAAATAAAAGAAATGGACAGGGGATGGCACACTGGGTGCTGAACCTGGCAACAAGATAAAAGAGACTTATTTGCCTGGTTGTGCAGTAGGAAAGTAAGGGCAGTTTCACAGAGTCCATAGGCATTAATTGTCTTTTATAGATGACAGAGCAGCACTCACTTAAGATGACCCTGAATTTAAGGGGACACCCTCAAGAACATCCTGTTCCTGCTTCTGCCTTGATTAAATGTGTTCCTGAAGGGGAGAGACCTCCCATTGTGGAACACAGCCCACCTTTGGTCATCTGTCAGAGCAGGAAAGTTGGTAAAAACAAGATCCTTTTCCTGTCCTTGGGCTGTGAGCAGCCTCGAGGAGCCCATCTACCTTCCTGTGCCCAAATCCTGCACCTCCTGCTGAAGAGATGCTCAGAGCCCCGGCCCTGAGCGCAGAGCTGGGTGTGAAGCTGTTCGGAGTCACACCCAGCCAGGAGCAGCTCGGGATGCTGCTGTGGCCTGGCTGTGAGGGCTGTGCTCCTGTGCCGCGAGAGGGAGCTGGAGCTGCGCCGTCGGCACAGGGAACCCTGGCAGAAGTAGCCCCGGGCAGCGTGAGCCGCTCCTCTCCAGCTGAAGCATCGTTCAGCTGCAGCTGCTGCTTCAGGGAGTGGGAATTTGCACAGGGGTAACATTATGAATAATTAAACGCTAGAATATGAAACTTTAGGTGTCTACCACAACCATGTAAGAAGGTCTGATGTGAAGTGTGTGTGATACTTTCATTTGAGACTTTGTACTGCCCTTTGTGTGCAAAAAGCACCGCTGAAATTAGACAAAGGGTTTGATTTCCTGTCAGGCAACCTTTAATAAAGCATTGTAATTGTAAAAGAGAGAAAATGTAGTTGCTGATAATGTATTTTTTCTCTCTTTATAAAAAAAAGATGAAAAATTGAAACTCCTGAAGAGATTGGAAAGGAACTCTGTATATTCAGAAGAGGAAAAAAAGTCTGAAAACTCATCCCATGAGTCCATGGATGAAGATACACAAGGTAAAGAGGATTTATTTCATTTTCCCTGATACATAACTTAATCTGACTGCATGTTTGTGAGGATTGATATAGGAAATGTGCAGCAGTGGCAGTTCTGAACAGCTCTGAATAAAGTAAGAAACCGTGCAAAAGAGAGAACACAGAAAATCATCAGTACCTGATTCATGGTTGGCAAAATAGTGGCTGCCTCCCACTCTTGTGGAAGCTGGTTTCAGAAACACAGGAATCTGCTGCAAGATTCCTTCCCCAAATAAAAGATCATAACTTCTCACTACAGCCCTTTGTACAAGTTACTCCAACTTCAGGTTTTGCTGAGTTTCATCTATTCAGCCACCTTTGAAGAGAGCTGTGAGGTAAAAGCAGCAAGTAGTGGTCCTTGGATTTCAAAGCCTTGATTTTTACCTTCATATGATTTTATTATGAGCAAACAACTACAGTGCTCTTGTTTCTGATGCTGCTAGCACATTCTTCTTTACTCTGATGAACAAACATTTTCTCTTTTCCAGACAGTGATGAGGAAGATTTACGAAGACAGAAGACTGAAGGCCAGTTACTTGGAGGTAGGACAAAGTGACAACAGTATTTGCTTTAACTAGAGACAACTGATATAAACCAAACAGGGTAATTTTTTGCATTCTTTGCTTTGGCTGTTGAACAAAGGTATATTAACATGTGTAGATGTAGGAGAAAGACAAGTCAGAATTTGCCTGTAGGAAAGATATTTTCTACAAGATGAAGCTCAACTAATGCTGACACTCAGCCATGCCCTGTGCTCAGAGTTGAACCAGGAAAGCAGCAAAATCTGCTGTTGTGGGAGGAGTCCTGCTGCCTGGGTCTGCACAGCTGCCACTGAAATGCTGCAAAAGGGTTCTGGAAACATCTGTCACAGCCACTGCTTACAGAGTCTGCAGTCAGCCCACAGCGCTGACTGGAGATCATCAGCAAGGACCACCTTGTTCCTGAGGCTTTTCCTTTCCTCCCAAAGGAAAAATGGAAAATAAGTACAATGCAGATGAAGAAAATGTGCTGTGTCAATACACAGAAATAGCTATAAAACTATGGATGTAAAAAATGCAAAGTGTTAATATTTTAATTAATGTCTTAAACTGAGTTCAGCCCAGATGTAAGAGCAGCTCGTTTACATTGATATTTGGGGATCGACTCTGTCTCACAGGAGTGTGATTCCACCTGACTCCAGATACTTGGAGAGATGGAATATGGGGGGGTAATAATTCAGTCATTTCCCACTTTTTGACTCCATAGAGCCACCCTCTCTCAGGACTTCGAGTTGGTCTCTTCCTTGTCTGTTACACACCTGCACTGATTTCAGGGAGTTGTGGGCTGGCACTGGCACCACACACACACTCACTGCAGGTATTAACCTACCTCATCTCTGTGTCATGTTTTAGGAATGTCAGCAGAGGTGGTTCCCTACAGAGATTCGGGTAAGCACTCCCAGGTCACCTCATCCTGCAGTGTCTTCTTTCTGACCTGCTGGGACATTAAACAATAACTCCCTGGCTGTTAATCCCTTGCTTTCCAGTTAGCCTGGTCTTGGACCTGGGCATGGTGCAGACATTCTTTTGCAAGGCTGTGGTGGTGGCTGGCTGACAGCAGGTGATTTGTGCAAGGTGTTCTAACAGATTAACCCATTTTCATGGGCCTGCCAGGTTCTCACAAGATCAGCTACAGCAGTCATCATCCTTTTTAGGGGAAGACCCAGAAGTTCTGTTGAGCAACTGGTCAGTCTTAGCCAAAAAAAGCTAGAGGTCGTTTTTAGCATTCCCTAAAGCCTGGGAGGGACTTGGAAGTCGGTTTCTGCAAGCAGTGATGCTTGACTCTGCATTCCTACATCAGCTCACACTACTCCCAGCAGCAAGTGCCAGGTGAAAGCCAGATGTCAGGCAACAGAGCAACAGAGCCAGCCAAGAGGCTTGCACAGACAGGCAGTCTGAAGGCAGATTTCCTCCCACCAGACACAGCTGCACAGCCCCAGAATGTTTGTGAAAAGCCCAATAGCAGGAAATTGCCAATGGCTTAATTGCATTGCAGAACTCATCCCTCCTGTGCCCAGGCCAAGGCCACAGGATAAGTTAGGAGAGGCAAACAGCCCAGTGGAGCAGCCTTTTGAGATGATGTCTGCTCCACTTCTGTTCTGTGCAGTGGAGAAGATATAAATTGCAGCATAATCCCTTGGTGGGGGGATGTTGAGTTACCTGTCCCCAAGGAGCCACACAGAGCACCAGGGCAGAGGGATCCATTGCAGTGCCATATTTGCCCCAGGTTTTGTTGCAGATAGATGGTTTCTCATTGTGCTTGTTAGTGCTGAGTATGGTGGGAAGCTCTATATTTGTATTTTTTCCGTCAGGAATAAAAAAAACCCCAATATTGCTTTTCAGAGATTGCCAGGAGAGAAGATTCAGATGCAGATGGTGAGTACAAACATGCATACAAAAGTTTATCTTGTGGATGCTCTTTCAGGACTGGGTTTTGCTTAGTGATGAGGGCAATACCAGCTCCTTGATGCATAGGGATGGTCTAATCAAAAAATTGAAGGTTGAAAATGATATTAACGTGGAATGCTTTAATAGAAGAAATACTGTGCAAGTCATTCCATAGTGCAAAGTTACAATGGGACTGTTGCATTTAGTAGGTAGAGTAATACAGGATAGACACTTGCCAAGTGTGAATTGATGTTCTGCTAAATTCTTTATCTATAGATCATTCATACAACTGCACAGAGTTATGTCTGTGAGCCAGAATAATGCAATGCTATGTTATTAATAAGAAAATAACTGAGTTTGCCCCCAAACCAGAATGTGATCAATCCAGACTGCTCAAAGAGTCAAAAAAGTGATGCCTGTATCAGGTGACCCAGAACAGTATTTCTTGGCAAGGTTTAGTTGCTCTGTGGTTCAAAAGCGCCGGAGCAAAAGTCTGCAGGCCACTTCCAGTACTCACCTGTTACATCTTTAGAGAAAATTCACTGCCAGGCAGGGGTTTTCTGGATGCACAGCCCAGTATAGGGGAAATCAGCATCTGAAACTTGTGCTGAATCAACTCCCAAAGGCTTGGGTGCAGCAGATGCCTCCAGGGCTGCTCACACCAACAAAGAGAAAAGGAAAAAACTGCTGCTTTGAACCTATTGTTGGAGAGATGGTAAAATACTCAGCTTTCTGGCAATACAGTTGGAGAAAGAAGAGAATTTGGCAACTCTGCTCATGACAAAGAGCAAATTGCTGTGTTTAAACCTCTAATTCCTCGTTTGTTCTTCTGTTGGCTTTTTTTTCCATGCCAGTGTAGCTGCAGGAGACTCATTTCAGCAGCAGGTCTTACTGTGGGAGGTACAGAAGTACTTGACATCAGGTGAGGGATGGTTCTCACTCCCTCAGTAGTGAAGGGGATTTTATTTATTGTAGCTGTGGTTGTGCAAAGCACTCAGGAATCAAACTGAAGTGCCCTTGTACTATGGCTTTAGTCTCCCACTGTCATTCTGAGACTATGGATTGTCCCAGAAGGGGCAGAAAGGACACAGAGTGCTTTAAAACAATTCAGTATTCAGTGTAATGCAGCCATCTGGTTATATGGGGTTTTTTTTAAACTAATTTTAAAAACCATGCTCTTTGGAGTGATTTTAAAATTGCTATTTTGATCTTTCTGACAGGCTCGCAGACCAACACACAGTTTTACATATATTCTGCTCTGACAATCTATTTCAGATACAAAAAGGGAAGTAAACTTTAAACTCCTTAATTTCACAGTTCCATGGCAATAAAAGACAACTCTTTTTTGTAGCATATGAGAAGGAGAGCACTCACCCCCCTCAGTGGACGGTACGGTGGATGGGCATACGGAAGGATGGTAATGGATTTATTAAATCAAACTGATGTCAAACCTATTGAACTTCAGTCCAAGAATGAGATCTCTGCTTAGAAAAAACCTTTATTTTTCCAACATGGGTACTTTGTTGAAGTGCATCAAGGCTTCTTGGTGAAAATCATTGAGGCTTCTCACAAAGTTGAGCCTAGTGCCTGAGAAGTCTTGGGAAATTCATTTCATTCCCTGAGTGATGCTCTGTACCTAATAAAGGTGGATTTGGAAGGGCCATGGCTGCAGTTGTGACGTAATCTTCCCTCTCAATTTCAGATGAATTCTTTCATTTTGTCATTCTTTGCTTTGCAATTGGAGCTTTACTAGTTTGCTACTACTACCACAAAGGTAAGGCAAGCTTCAATAGAAGGATAAATTGTTGCACTCTAGAAAAATGAACAGAGCTAACATTTATTTTGTTGCCTTAGACTGGACTATTTCTCTTGGGATTGGTTTAATTACCTTTGCTTCCCTGGAAACCACTGGGATATACTTTGGTCTAGGTAAGTGTCCCTGCAGCAGCAGCTCTGTCCCTGCACTGAGGATAAGGTCACACAGTTGCCACAGGGCTGTAAACCCATCGGGGTTGAGATTAACTGACCACTTAACTCTTCCCCCAACATCTCCCAGTTACAGGTGGACTGCAAACAAGCAGCCTTAATGCTCCTGAAGGGAGTGGTTGGCACATTTTTCCTTCTCAATGATCACAAGACCCTGAGTCACCTCTTTCTGCAGCAATGGCCGAATGCTGTGTTGCCATGACAACGTGTAATTTTAGCAGCAAGGCCCATCTTCCCAGATCCACTGGATAAGATGTTGTGCATTCCAGCTGCCATTCGTCCTCCTGGGACTGAGGATGAGCTCAGGGCTGAACTTGGATGGCAGTGGCTACTGGAAATACCAAAACCTGGGCATTTTGGCAATCCCTAGGGATGGTGTAGGAGAGCTGCCACCAGCAGCTCCCCAGACAAGAACTCGTCTCCTCTGTAATCTCATGTTAACATGGTGGGAGGTTGTGGATGGTTCTCTCATGACTCAGTCTGATCTTTATTATTAGTGATGTTGCAGATGTGCTTGTTTAAACAAGTGTTAATGTTTGGGTTTTGCTGGTTTTCTATTTTTTAACTTTTTTTTAAAGTTGCTTATCTTCTACATTTGTTTTCACAACCAGTCTACCGAATTCGGAGCGTCCTTGACAGCTTTATTCCTCTGATTGACAGATTCAGGCCAAGAGGTAAAAGTTCTCTTTTTACTGACAGCTTCTGTCCTGCCTGGACCTTCCTGGGTATTTTGGTTTGGTCAAGAATTAAGACCACCTCATTTAACTGACAATTTCCAATCTTACTGCCTTAAAAAAAAAAAAGGAATATTTTACTACGGTTCATTACAGCTGCTTGGGTTTGAAAATGGATTAGTCTTGACTCTTTCCCTGTGGCAGAACATTTTCACATTTTTAATACTCCCCCCTGTACGGGGTACTATTTCCTGGCAGTGTCTGCATAAGAATTCTGTAGCTTAAATAAAAACTCAGGCAGTGCAGGGAGGCTTCACTTGTTGGGTCTTCAGACTGGCTCCTGGCTCACATTTATCCATGTTTATGGACACAAAACACAAAGAATATTGAAAAGCTGCATGGATACAGCAGCTCAATCTGAACACAGCATTCCTGACAGCTGTCTTTTTTCTTTATCCCACAGGTATGAGGAAAGCTGCCTAGGAAGAGTATTTCAGGAGAGCTCCCCAAACCTGACTGTCCAAATTTCCAGTACTAAAGGACTTCTGTGTGAGGTGAACCTGACAACCCAATGGCCAATGTGAAATACTAAAATCTGAAACCTCAGAAAAGCATCCCTCCTTTCCCTCAAAAATAAACCTGAAGCTGGGATACAGGGCCCCACTCTGGAGCCATTTGTCAGCAGAGCTTGGACGACAGCTGAGATGTGGCTTTGTGTTTAATTCCATTTAAATATAAACACATTCACCTTCCCTCCCCTAGGCAGCTGTGTGGTGCTGCATCTCTCATTCCTAACTAGCCATGCTCATCTGCCTGTGCTGCACCAAAATCAACAGCACACCAGTGTTATTCTATGCTGGTTCTGGCTTAGGCTCTGGCTGTTTCTGTAGGAATTCTGGCCACCTCCTCCTCCCCCTGGTGCTGCCCAGAGCAGGCATAGGCCGGCACTGCTCTCCCAGCTGAGCCCCAGTGCTGGGGCTGATGAATTGATTGTGGCAGAACTCGGAGCAGTGGGCGGGCAGCAGTTTCACCCGAGGAGAGCTGGGGAGATGTTACAGGCACTGACAGAGTGCTGCAGTAATGAGAGTATTAACAACAGCAAATTTCATCTTTTCTCAGGGGGGAAAACAAAGTGCTTGATTTGACTCATCCTCCAACCTTTTTCTTTCTTTGAGTAAAATAAACATGGGACTTAGACATTCCTTTCATTTTATAGGGCTGTGTTACACATTGCAAGGATGTAGGGCTAATGCAATCATAGGAAGACTGCCCCAAAAGGGAGTACTTTTAAATCTTTAGTAAAAATGTAAGGTCTTCATATGCACAGAATGATGAAGGCAACAAGTTGGGCAGAAAAAGCCATGAACATGGATGTGTAAAGTAGTGTAAATCTCAAAGCTGTAAACCCAAACAGCTCAGAGTTTTACAGGAACGATTTCAAGCCTTGCTCAGAAAATTAGAAAGGTTCCTTTTTGTTGTACGTAATTTGAAGCACCACTGTCCATCACCCTTGCCTTGCATGCCAGAAACACCAACAGTGGCACTCAGGTCTGCACCAATAAAGCACAGCTGCCACCCAACCCCTCTAGGGCTAAATTGTGCAAGAAGGATGAATACAAGTTATTTTATAGTATTTATATTCTCATTTACATGGACTATTTAAATGTCTTTGTAGAAATATTTCACCATCCCAAAACACTGTACATTTTGTGTTAAGTCTGCCAAATAAAGTCTGGCTCAGACTGCTGTAGCCATGTTAGTGGCAAATAGCTTTTGGCTGAACTGAAAACTACACAGAGTGACCCTGCTCTGAGGAAAAGGGCTTTTTCAGTGTCCTCTGCTGTCTAATGCCTTTCTGAAAGGCTGTTTGTGGAGCAGTCAGGATGAAAGACACGTTTCAATACTTAATGTTTCAAATTTGGTATTCTGCAGTCAGCAATGAATTTTTAATTTTAACAGAAACTGCTTAAGGGTAAAATACGTAAAATGTTTAAAAACAGCAAAACATTTAAAAAGTCACCTAGTGCATCCCACCATGTGAGATGAACAGCTCAGCCGCTTAGAGCAGGTCACATGAGAAGTCAATTCTCAAAAAAAAAGCAGCTTACATGTTGAGCTGCATCCTCTTGGATACCTGGGTATTTCCTGCTCTTCTTCCAGATCCTTCTTTAATCCATCTCAGCATCACCCTTGCTGCAGCATCAGCCAAGCATTCAAAACTGCAAGTTCCTATGAAGAGTTTGAACTTCCTTCACTGAGTTTGTGCTCTCTGCACTACCACTCAGCATGTCCTACCTGACCCCAGGGCTCTGCTGGGCCCCACCTCCCCAGGACCTGGAACATCCCTTCCCTCTTAAGCATCATCCAGCACACTGGGTACTTCCTCCTCACCTTTGGTTTTAAATGGCTGGAGGCAACACAGAGAAGAGGGACTCAAAACATTCAGGTATTACCCCATTTCACCAAACCCCACAGAGAGAAGAAGAGATTAAACCCCAGAAGGTTTTTTTTAAGCTGGTATTTTTATTAGAACTCTCTACATAAAGCACCTTTTCCTGCCTTAACCTCTTCCCAACGCCGCTCTTCCATTACACAGCACGAGATGCTTCGAGCTACTCGGCGTTCCTGGATTTGGACACGGCCGCCCTCACCGCCTGCATGATGGCATCCTTGTCAATGCCAAACATCCTCAGCAGCTCGGCTGGCTTCCCGCTGCGCGGCACGTGGGACACAGCCAGGCGCGTGACTGTCACACCAGGCTCGCCCACCACAGCGGCACATACGGCCTCGCCCATGCCACCTGCGGAGAGAGGGCACACACGGCACTGATGGAGCATCCGAGCAGGGAACAGCCACACTGTGTGTGTGTGTGTGTGTCTGAGCAAAGGGCCCTGCAAATTACAGCCTCCCTTCCCAGGCTTAGGAAAACACCAGTCACACGTCTGAGTGGGCCAACTGTGAAATGAGAGCACGCCCCTGTATCAAAGGCATTCTGAGGACAAGCAGGCTGCTGTTTCTTAGGTACTCAGCCATCAGCAGCAGGATACATCTGCCTCTCAAGGGCACAGGACCGTCAGGAAGCTCTCAGCACCTCAGCATCAGCCACCAGGAGCCAGGTTTAAAGATACACTCAGACTGAAGAGCATTTACAAGTGCTGAAATTCCAGCCAATCTCAGCAGCACTTCAGAGCTCCATATTTTAACAGTGCCTGTACGTGCTGCTGGGCACCTCTCTGGGTTATGTAATGTATTCACAACCTTTGCTCAGAGCTCAGCTCTGACTCACTATCAGTCACGGGGACAAAGGATGCAATGGGAACTGCATGGAGGCAGGAGAGACACTGGAAGCAGAAGTACTAGGGAAGAAGAAAACAGGAAGTTTTTGTGTCAAAAGCATGTGCTGTGAGACCTCGTAGGAGAGGCACTTTAGTGCTACCCTTCAGCCAGAGTGCATCCAGGATCACAGGGCTACCCACAGCTCCAGGCACGGTGGGATTTAACCAAACTGAGCCTCCAGCCAGAGGCCCCTCTGTGGATGCAGCTGGTGAGATGAGTGTGATGGGGCCTGCAATGCACTCAGGGTTCTGATGCACAGACACCTGCTCTGCCTGCACCACAGAGCACCATGCCACCACAAAGCCCCTGTTCAGCATCTCACAGTCAAGACTATGCCGTCTTGCAAACCTGCAGGAAATAATTGTCCAGAGCTGAA
Source organism: Rhipidura dahli (assembly GCA_013399225.1). Lineage (NCBI taxonomy): Eukaryota > Metazoa > Chordata > Aves > Passeriformes > Rhipiduridae > Rhipidura > Rhipidura dahli. Next base: position 42,712 of record VXAC01001091.1, read on the forward strand.
CACTAAGCTAGAAAATGATGAAGTTCAGTGATCTATCACCATCCATAGTCTGGGACAAAAGTATGGTGTATCCAGCATTCAAGGTAAAACCATCTCACTTCAGGTACCTGGCAAGAGTGATACTCACCTTAAATTAAGATAATATTCTCATAACTATATCTACTAATTTCTGTTAGTAGGTATCTTTGATGGTGGAGAAGAAAAAGGGAGGAATTTATCCCAAAGTAACTGTGGGAAAACTACGGAAACTGCCAAAACCATCTGATTTCAAGCAAGCTGGAGCCAAGCTTTTGGACACATGGAATACTTAAACCTGCACAGCAATGGTCTCTCTTGCAATTTCACACCTGCAGAGCAGCTGCTGTACAGCCATTCAGAGAATACTGTGCAGAACCCCTGCAGCACAGCAGGAATTTACAATTTCACTGGGCACAAATGAATCCAGACTTCACTTGGTCCAAGTGCACAAAGGGCACACAAGTCCAAGTTAACCAGAAAGGCAGCCCTGATTACCCCTTACATCTCAGGAACCTTTCAACCCTCGGTGCCACTTTATAAACCTAACAGCACCAAAAAAGGCTGAAATGTCTGTTTTGCTGTAATGGGATGACAGTATCAGGTCCCATACTCTGTCAGGTCAGAAGCTGGGAGCTTCCAGCCTCTGAGGGCTGTGACCTCCCAGACCCCACTCACCTTCATGGTAGTGGTCCTCAACAGTGATGATCCTGCCCTTGGTTGCTCTTGCACTTTCAAGTATTGTCTTCTTATCCAGGGGCTTTATAGTGAAGGGATCGATCACACGGATGTAGATTTTTTCTGCATAAATAAATGAAATTACTTGCAACAATGAATTGCAACATGCAAGACAATGCCAGTGGTACAGACAATGGCTGTGATCTCCTAGACCATTATGAGAACTGCCCACATGAACTATCAGGTTTATGCACCTATGGCTCATCTACCACGGAACCCAGCCAAGCCTAATTTTTATATGTATTCTTTCTCTGTGCACCTTGTGGAACACTGATATCCATTCATTCAGAGACATGATGGACGAGGTTTGGATGAGGGACACAAGGTTACCAGGAGCACCCATCAGCAAAACAGTCATCTAACTGGCTTTCCCCAGGTAAGAGCAGAATCCAGTCACCAGAAAATCCTCCTTATTCAGACTGTCAGTTGTAATTTTTTTCCCAGACCTTTATTTTACCTTTAACTTTACTGTCAAACTAAGTACAATTTCCACCTGATTCTTTGGTCTGTAGGCATTCTGAATTCTTTCTTCACTGCAGGCTGCCACCTCTCAGGTGTGCCTGTCTGAACTCCCTGGCCCCACCGGGGCACCCTTAAGGTTGGTTGGCACCACACCCAGAGTCTGCCCTGCCCTCATAAGGCAGGCTCAGATGGCTCATTAAAGCTGTGCACAAATGGCAATTGTTTATAAAGAATAGCAATTATGTGGGGCTGTCTCTGATCCTGGCTGGCTGAACACTGGGCCAACATGAAGAGGATCTATTGTCACAGTTTTGTGACTGAAGGCTCTTTGGTGGCCAATACATTTTGGGTTTTAGACACTAACTCTATGGGATTATGTCTCCAGAGGTGATTACTCAGACTTCCAGATCAGCAGAGCACTGTAAAGCACGGTAAATGTAGAAAAATAACAATGGTTCTGAAAATACAACTTCCAAAATGTCCTAAACCTGGTGACTCAAGGTCATGACAAAGTATCAGCCCACATAGATACTGCACACAAAGCTCCCCATAAGCCACAGGCAGCATTACTGTATTATCTCCTGCTATTTGTAATCTCTTCCTGTGCAGAGGCCCCTGACTCACAGATGGGTTTTTGATGGTTTCTTTCTCTTATTTCATTGAAGGATTATCACTGCTGTGACATGTCAGTGACTTGAGTACTGCCACAGATTCGTGCCCCTTCCAGGCTAGTTCAGAGCTGTTACATTCAAAGGAACCCAGGTCATCACTGAGCCCAACCCAGGGCCAGGTGCCCACAGGCACACAGGTGACAAGCTGTGGTTTGGGACCTGGCCCCAGCCTGTTTGCAGCTGATCATGCTGTACCTGGCCCACCCAGACCAGCTGCCACTCCTGCTTCTCACACAGTGTCCCCAAGCCTCTGCCCACAGGGCACCATCACAGATCAGCAATTCTAAGGAGACCTTGATCTGATACGTTGGACAATTTTCATGGCTACTAATGCTGCTAAGCCAACTAAAACCTCCTTTAGGCAGGACTGGCAGCTGCACCCTGTGTTGTGTTGTATCAGCTAACAGGTGACTAACTAGCTGTCTGAACAGTGTAATTAATGTTTACCAGTACAAAGGGGCAGCAGTTAGGCTGAGTGGTATTGATTTTTCTTCTGTGTTGAATGACAAAAAGGAAAAAAGCCCCACCTTTTCTCAGCTGCTCTGCTGCAGCCAGTGCTTCATGCAGAGTGACTCCTGCTCCAATCACAGTCACTTGGTCATCCTTACTCTTCAAAACCACCTGCAAGGAAAAGCTCCATGTGTTTTTAACAGTAGATCTTACTGGGGTTTTTTACATTTCTAGAGATTTTAATGAAAAGATCAAATATTTGGCATTGCAATACTTTAGAGGGAAAAGGGCTTTTCCAAAAGGAACACTGTATTTTTTTTCTGATTCTATTTATTTACCTTTGCCTGTCCAATATGGAAGTCCTCATTGTTGTTGTAAATGACAGCATTTTCAGGACGACTAGTTCTGATGAAACAAATGCCCTGTTTCCAAAGCAAACATGTTAGAAGTTAGGAAAACAGAAAAGTGTCAACATTCTAGTTGATAAATCCTATGAAAAAAACCCCATCAAAACAACTTTTTCTGTTTGTCTGATGTTCACCCTTCTATGTTACCTCTGGTTCTTCTAAGTAAGCTCTCTCTGCCCCACCAATTCCCATTAGTCCTTTGTGGCAGCTGGTTGCTTCAAACAGTACAAAACACTTCACCTCCTCTTAAAGCACACTCATGACTTACAATTTCCTTTCTGATTCCAAGATACTTATTTCTCTTTTGTTCTCTGGGGCAAATAGAGAATCCTACTTGAGTTAATTAGACTTTTAGAAGTGTATCATGTAAGTGCCACTTTTACTCTGTCAACATTAAATTAGAGAAGAAATGCTAGGCTGAAAGCAAGGAAAAATGCTTTCCATCAGTTAAAGTTCAGATGCCCTTCCAGAAGAAGCACCAAACTTGTACTTTAATCTCTTCTTCACACTCCTTTCCCCATCTCCCATCTTTTTTTTCTACAAACCCACTCATCACATTTGTTACAAACCAAATTTCCACACTCCCTCATGGAAGACCTGTAGTGGCAAGATTGAAATTTTTCAGATCATTTGCTCCTTTCTCAAAAATTTCCTCTGGCAATCAATGGAAGTATCAATCAAGGAAATTATCAAAATCCTTAATATAAATTTATTTTTCCATATCCAGCTTCAAGTCTGACTCCAGAGATAACGTACTAGAGAGCAGTTTTAAGTTTACTAAAGGTCTAAGGGAGTAACACTTACTCAATATAGATTCAAACTGCATTTGTTGTGTAATCATTTACATCTCCCCAAATCTGATCCACAACATTCCATGCTGTTCATTCTGCACTAGCCTGGACAGAATGTCTGTAACCTTTCCTTGCAAAGAAAACATCCCACTGCCACGCTGGAGCCTCCAGAAGAATTTACGTGGGTAGAGACATGCAAGAAACATGCCAGAAGCAACAAGAATAGTACAAAAGATAGAATTATTCTCTGTCTCAGAAATACTGTGATGCAAACCTTGGTGTTGGCAGCTATTTCCACTGCTTTTTCAGTGGCTACAGCATCACTGGGGTAAAACACAGTGGAGTTGGGAATAGCCCGGAACATGGACAGATCCTCCAGTCCCATCTGAGATGGCCCATCCTCACCTGAAAGAGTTAAAGCAGGGTTACAAAAGAGCAAGTGCACATTTTTGACAATCACTCAATATAGAAGTGAGGTTCAATGTAAACCAGGCAAAAAAAAAAAAGGAGAAAAGGATAAAATCAGGCACACACACAACATGCAAGACTACCTGCTTGAGAAAAGAATCATCTTCTCCTTAAACTTGGAACCATCTAAACAGTAAATAAGGATAGAAAGAGACTAAAAAGAAAGAAAACTGGGATTAAAAAGAAAAAATAGGAAATAAAGTATAACAATAAAACAACACAAAAGGAATACAACCAAATAGGAAGAGTACAGATACAGAAAGAGGGTCACAAGATTTTTGAGCATCTTCAAATTTACATGTGCTGAGGCAAAATTTATACTTGTCAATAAGCGTTCCTACAGATTTAAACTGCTGGAAATGTGAAAGGAGAATTGCATGTCTCCCATCAGAAATGGAGAGTGCAATTGGTGCAGCTACTCTCAAATTCTTAGGCTGATTTCAAGATTAAATGAAGGGTATGTATGTATTTTTTAATACTGCAAAAAGGTCTTTTAAGGAGCAGTAGGGCATCTGTGTTGTTAATTTAACAACTCAAGCGCCTCATGGCATAAACTGCAGATCTATGAAAAAGAATCGTTAGCCAGGACACGTGCTGGATGCCATGATTTTCCATGGTTAAAGAAACAACCACCACAACACCCCCCGCCCCCAGTGACCTTATGTAACGGAGCTTTGGGAATGGCACTGCTCCAACCCAACCATGCACAGAGCTCTGAATCCAGTCATGTCACAGCCTGCAGCAGCAGGGCAAAGAGCCTTCCCACATGCACCCGCTACCTGTTATTCAAGAAGGACGAGTTCGCGAGGAAGGAGGAGAATATTTTCCTAAGAGCAGCACAAAATTCTGAAGAACTTTAAACATATTAAAGAGATCAATCATTGAACTCTGCCACTGCACATTACTCATAAAGTAAGCACTGACCAGGAAGAGGAAGTGTCTCGGCTTTCAATCGCGACATGAAAAAACCCTCTCAGCATCACAGTTTCTAAATGGGTGCACTCTGAATGAGAGGGATCCCAGTGGGAATTTTCTTTTCCTAACATGCACCCACACAATGAAGACAGATGAAAAATAAAATTATGAGGAATAAAATTATCAGGTGATAATTTTAATAACCTGAATCTGAATCTTATCCAAGGTGGAGAATTACCCTTTGCTTTTGCTACAACGGTGCCAATATCACCAGCATTTGAAGCTCCTCAATTAAATTCAAAGTAACTTACAGACTAGCACCAAGTTGAGTATGGCCCCAAGTCTTTATGAAAATCCCAATTTATATGGTTTTGGAGCACCACAGATCAAATGAGAGTATAATTCTCAATGACATCTGCAAAACCTACATTTAAAGCTTAATAAAAGGAATCCTTAATGTGAACAGTAGCAAATGTCCAGGATATAAAACAGTCTAAACAATTGATATTTCTATTTTTGATACATGTAAACTACGATTTCTTTTCCTATATGTTCAGTTTGAAAAATACAGATTTTTCCGTTACTCTCTTATGACGTTAATACTTATTTAATGTTTTGGTCCATCAGCAGCTATTGGTCTAGGAGTGAACTTAGTACAAGTTCAGAAGGTCATTGTGATAGCTATTTCTCATAAATTTAATGGGTTCAAATTTCAGTGCAGCACAAGCCCAGGTCTACCTAGAACTGCATACATAGAACTTCAATTTTCACCACAGATCCAGATTGGATTCTGAATTCCATGCAGATTTGGAATTCCATGCAGGCCAAAAGTTCTAACAGGACGTATGCTTCATTCATACCCTTTCATTTAAAATTGAAATTTTTTAACTGCTAAAGGATTTCTCTGAATACCTTTGTTTCTAACTCTTTATATAAGTTGCAAAATTTTGGGTTGAAATTCTTTTTTGAAAATCAAGTTGAGTCTTGAATGAGATTTGCACCTCAAACAACTTTATAAATCCAAGTCTGCACTTCACAGTCACAGCTCCCAGCAGAACATTTCATGTGCTGAAAATTGAAACTTGGAAGTGTAGTTCTAGGAGACAATTCGGGTTTTATTTTCTTAAGTGAGTAAAGACCAAACCTAATTGGCTTTTGCACCAACACCCTGCTTGCTAAAAGTCTCAAGGTGGAAGGACTGATTTTAGTAAGAAAAGAGGCTTGTAATAGAATCCCTCCCATAATTACATACAAAAGGCATAATCTGATACACATTATATACAGTCTGCTCCAGAAAACCGTACTGCTACAAGTTAAATTTGAGGTTTGGGATGAGATCACCCATGTTTATAAAGCATCTTTAACAATATTACAGGTCAAATTAACTATTTTGTTTTAAACAACAACAACAACAACAAAATCCAACTCTACTCCAAACCTTACTGCCAGCCAAAACTATTAAATCAACTGAAAAACTGATGTATGCAGAAAGCCTTACTTTACTACCCCTGTCAGCTCTCCTTCTCTTTCGCTTTCCCTAGAAATACCTACTAGTTTTTCAAGCATGCAGGTCTACTTCCATTTTCCTTCTTGGTATGCAAGTCTGTTCCTGTTTTCATGGGTCATGTCTATGCATTTCAAATAAAAAATAAAATTCTCTGCCTCCTTCAAACCAAAGCCAACCTCAGTATGATCTGATGTATTCCAAACAGTTAGGGTGGGAAGCCAAGACCAGAGAAGGCTCTGCTGGTGAGGGCCCTCAGCCAGTTGGTCTGAGATGTGCTGGTTCTGCTGCCTTGCTCTCCCCTGGCAAACCTTTTTCCCACACTTCTCAGGTGGATGGACTGCAGGACAGGGCCTGGGGGAGCATAGTTCCTTCTACAGTAAGATGTCCTGGGTTTGGCTGGGATAGTTCATTTTTTTCTTAGCTGGTACAGTGGTATGTTTTGGATTTAGGATGAGACTACTGTTGATAACATACCAATGTTTTGGCTGTTGCTGTGTGGTGTTATCCTAAATCAAGGACTTTTCAGGGTCCTCATGCTCTGCCAGTGAGGGGATGGACAAAAAGCTGGGAGGGACCATGGCCCAGACAGCTGACCCAAGCTGGCCACAGGGACATTCCATCCCACAGAATGCCCTGCTCAGCATATGTACTGGGGGGAGTTGGCTGCAAAGGGCTGACTGCAGCTCTGGGACAGGCTGGGCATTGGTCCGTGGGTGATGAGAAATTGTACTGTGCTTGTTTTTTGGGGTTTATTTTTGTAACTATAATTATTATTAGTAGTAGCATGTTTTACTTTGTTTCACTTATTAAACCATTCTTAACTCACAGGTTTTTTTCTGATTCTCCTCCCAATCTTACTGCAGGGACAGGGAGTGTGTGAGTGGCTGGGTGGTACTTGGTTGCCGGCTGGGATTAAACCACAACAGATCAGGCTCGTGAGCTCCTGAGGAACCTCAACATACAAGAATCTATGTGAGCTGATGAGATGCATCCCAGAGTCCCAAGGGATTTTGCTGATGTAGCTGCCAGGACACTCTCCATGAAAAGTCACAGCAGTACCAGGTGGAGCCCCTGGTGACTGGAAAAAGGGAAACACTGCACTCAGTTTCAAAAAGTGGAAAAGAGAGGATCCTGGGAACCACCAGCTACCCCCCTGTGCCCGGGAAGATCCTGGAACAGATTCTCCCAGAAGCTGTACTAAGGTACATGGAGGACAAGGAGGTGATCCAAGACAACCAAGGGTAAGTCCTGCCTGACTTTGAGCAACCTGGTCTAGATGTTGGAACGAGATGACCTTTAAGGTCCCTTCCAACCCAAATTTTTCTATGATTCAATTTTCTGAATTATGTAATGGCTTCACAGTTCCTATTTCATCAGTACTTAAGAGGTTTTGGATTTTTTTAATCACCACGTCAACAATTTCGGTAGTAAAAAATACTGGGATAAGTTGAAGTATTTCAAATGTGTGATATCCAAAGTGTTTTTGAGATTGATGGACAAGAACATCTGTGAAAGAACAGTATCATTATTTTCTCACTTTAGAGACTGGGAAACAAAGGTGCAGTAAGCACATGAGTATTCTCTCCACAGAAGAACAGAAGACATCAACTACAAAGATGAAATGGAACCTAAACTCCTCAGTTTCAGTCCAATCCCTTTATATCAGTCTTTACTTGTACAGTAGAAAAGCTTGTAGGGAAAAGTCCTATTTTCATCAGGCCAAAGAGGAAAAAAAAGCAGATGACAGCTTGAAATTTTTCTCATTCTTTCTAAGTGTGACAGTGTGTCCCACAAAAGTGGATTTGCAAATACAACTTTGTCCTATCAATGCTGCCATTGTTACACCACCCCAGCTGCAATAAAGCTTTCCTCCACAGAGCAGGATCCCTTTGACTGTCAGACACTTATCACTAAATGGATGGGGGCTGCAGCTGGGAAGCTGTGGGTGTCCTTACCGATGGAAACCCCGCAGTGGGAGCCGCAGAGGTTGATGTTGCTCTCGGAGATGGCAGCCATGCGGATCTGGTCGAACGCTCGTGAGAAGAAGGTGGCAAAGGTGCTGGCAAAAGCAACAGTCCTGTCACGAGTGGCACAACCAACTGCAATGCTCACCTGAAAGAGGGACATTGGAGACAAGAACAGTGAATTCCTCATTTATCAGTTGTTTCCAGGACATCACCTGTGTGACTTCTTGCCCTAAAAATTTAGCAAGAAGCTCTCAACACAGATTAAAAATCTGTTTAGTCCTGCTTCTTATTGCGGGTCCTTCCTGAAAGGCAAGGAGACAACTCACCCTCCCAGTATCTATCCTCCTGCATCTGCTCTGCTCCTTGCTTCAACTGCCAGCTGTTACTGTTGATTCTTACTGCCAGCTTCTTTTCTTTATCTGCTTCAAGCAGCCATTCACAGATTTTTAAGACTTATCCCCCTCTTTCTTCTCCTGGATCAAAGGTTTACATTCTCAGTTCAACAGACATGGTCTTGCTATCTCCATCAGACAAAAATCATCATTACTAAGAGGATTTACCTGTGTTATTTGGACTGGTATTTACTAAAAGGGTCCTTCTTTAGCAAAACAGAAATTAAAACAAGGTTGCTAAATTGGTTGTTGCTACAATTACCTCACACATTTATTTGAAAACAATTAGACCCTGCACTCTAGGGGACTCACACTGCATGGTTACACTGATCTTTCAATAAACCAAGGGAGCAGTTACCATGTTCTGCTCAGCAATGTAGCACTCGATGTAGCGACTGGGATGTTCCTTCTTGAAGAGCTCGGAGAAGGTGGAGTTCTTTGTGTCGCCATCCAGAGCAATCACTCGATCGTTAGCGTGGCCCAGTTTCGCAAGCGCAACCCCGTAAGCTTTGCGGGTGGCCCACTGCAAAAGGAAAACACACCAGGGCTGCTGTAAATTGCTGCTTCTAGAGGCTTTTTTCTCTTCCTATTTTATTGTTTTCAAATGATAGCAGTATCAAAAGTACATAGGAGAACGGTGACACACAGAAGAGTAAACAAGTCCACAATAAAGCATTAGAAAGTACATCTGTGCTGAAACTGGCAACTCCCCATCAATCCTGCTGGGAAACATTTAAAACCTTCCTTTCCAATCATGGAAATTCACTGAATCTCAAGGAATTTCTCCAATTTCAAATGCACATAAAGTAGTTTAGAAAATTGATAATGATCATGAAATGAAGAAGAATCATTTGAATCTTTATATTTTAATGTATTTATATACCCTTTCAATACCCAGCAAGTTGATTGTGTGTGTCACACCTGTCACACCAGGTGTCTGCCTACTGAGAAGAGGTGGGTAGTTGAAATTGTGGCAAAAGTTAACACAAAACCTCCTGCCATCCAGTTAAACAGTCTCACACTTTGAAATATCTGACAAATATTGGAAAAGAAGGGAATACCTTTTCTCCCACTTTGTAAGTTGGTGGAGATGGCATCTTAATGTTTCTAATATTTACTATAGGCGCATCTTCTTCTGGAAGGGCTGGAGAAAGCTTTTTCTTGTTTTGGATCCTGTCATCTATTTCCTGAATGACTTGTTCAGCCATATTTTTTGGAAGGGGCTTTCCATGCCAGCTTTCCTTATCTTCAACACCTGTGTATTTAAAATCACATTACAAGTAAGAAAAGTATAAAAACAATTTAGGTTTTTAGCTGCAGATTTTACCCAGATAAAAGTGCAATGGAGTATGACAGTCTAGTATTGTCTTCCAAGGAAAAAATTACTTGAACAATGACAGTAGTATTCAACTGCATTACGACAAACACATGAAACAAATAGGAGGAATTTTACATAATCAAATTACATATAATTCCAAACCTGTGATAAAATCCCAGCATTTTCTACTGAAATTGTTTGTAAATTGGCACCTAACAGACCTAGTCCCTAAGTGTGGCAGGAAGCAACCAGTAAATTGGTGTGAACACCTCCCATGAAATTTCAACAGTTAGGCCTATTAAAACAAACTCAATGAAGTTTGAAACCACAGTTAACCAAGGTGTCCAATTCAAACAAGACTTGATGTTTTACAGCTTTATTTTAATAGCTTCTGATGACTCTTATCTGTGCACCCGGCACTAACAGGCAAATCACCTCTCTGGCTGATACGTTGCTTTTCCCTAAGTCACTGCAAATAGTGAACTTTGCTTGCTTACTCAATGAAAAGGAATGAAGATATTCACTGCTGTTATTAATATTTATTTGGTCAGAAAGGCAAGCTCACAGAGTGCTGCTAAAAGCTGTAGCTAAAGGGAATCATGGCAACCCTTGACACACTGAATATGCATTTATTCCATCCCACAGACACTACGCTCCATAGCTGGCACACATCTCACCTGATAAGACCAAACCAGTTTTCTCAGCAATAATGTTGCTGAGAGGTACAGAGGTTGAAAGACCTTCTGCATGCTATTGCTCAGATGTGCAGTTGCCTTTACTGCAGCACTAGGTACATTTCATACCCACCTGCATATGCAAAGCAATTGTTGTTTTATTACCTGATATGCCTTTGCCTTTAAAAGTCTTTGCAATGATGGCTGTTGGCTGATGTTTGGCCTGGCCAAAGGCTTTGCAAAGCTCCTCCACGCTGTGTCCATCCACGATGATGGCATGCCAGCTAAGAACACAAACAGATCAACTGTTTCTAAAGGGTTTTAGCATGTGACACTCTCTGGTAGTCAGCAATAACAATAACAATCCACTAACTTCATTCCAGAGCAGTGTCTTTTTAGGAGACCCAAAGTATGCCAGCAACACGAACTCGCATTTATTTGAGACCATGAAAAATAGCACAGCCACTTTTTTATGATGCAAAATGAGTCACAGGGGGATCAACAGCTATGAGCAAAATTCACAGCCCACAGATAGCTACATTTCTTCAGACATAATGGCCATTTTTAATCACAAGAGCAAATCAAACATCTAGAAATAAGATGAAAACTGACAATAGGTGTTGATTAAAAAAACCCAAAACACACTGGCATAATTTGGTTTCTATTGTATCTGACAATTTTTTAGCATGGACTTTGCATCTCCATGGAAATATGAAACTAAATGAAAGCTGATACACAAAGAATTCTCTCCATGCTGTTTTTTTCTGATCTACTTGCTATGATAGGACATGTGGTCACAGTTATAAATCTGAATTTAATGTGATAAAAACAGTTCTAAGGCTCCTTAACAGATTTTTCTGAGTAAGCAGTCCTTATTTTTCCTCAAAACAGCAAATTCTGCCACTCTTAATATTCCTGCTGCAGCCATAAAGTTGATCAATATCAGGCATTTAAGATAGACCATCTTCCTTGACGATGGAAATTTTTAGAGGTGAAATCTCACTTGAACAATTCTGAGAAGCAAATAAACCATCCATTTTCAAATGAGAGATTATCCTGAATTTCTCCCACTCACATACCCAAAGGCCTCGCAGCGTTTCTGGTAGATTTCAACGTGATGCTGCAGAGGAGCAGGGTCACTTTGTCCAAGACGATTAATATCAAATATAGCAACAAGATTATCAAGCTTGTAAAAGCCAGCAAAGGCCATTGCCTCCCAAACAGAGCCTTCAGATAACTCCCCATCTCCAAGCAGACAGTACACTCGATAACTAGAAGAAATTAAAAATGAAAATAAATTAGGTTTGATGTGTAAGCACTACTAAATCTAAACTCCTCCAATAATTCATAGTAAGAATTCACTTCATTTTCCTATCCCAAACTCAACTCCCATTGTTCGCTGCATTCACCTCAGCTAAAGTTACGTAACCTTAGACAAATCAAATTAATATAATTCTGAGCTGTTACATGTTAGAAAAATAAGATGAGAAATAATGCACTCCTTTCCAAGCCTTTGTCTCAAAAAAATCAAGTCTTAAGCCTCCCATTGCAAGGCTTGACTGAACAAGCCCATTGAGCACTGTCACTGTGACTCAGCAAGATCCTGAACAATGCAGGGACAGTTACCTCTGCTTCCTCCTTCCTCCCATATACCCTCTTGAAGGACAACCAATTAATTTCAGGAAACTCTAAATTGTGGATGAGCTCAGCTATGGATTAAAGCATGCTGCATAACAAATTCAGAGTTCAGGAAAAAGATAACCAACATGATATGACTTTGTAGACTATTTCTCCAACCTCCAAAGCCTTTTATTTAGGTAAAACTTAGTTAGCAGGAGTGCTGCCTCATCTCTACCAAATTCAGCCACAGCATTTGTCTTGTACTACCACTCTTTTTCTGGATAACAAAACTTTGTAAATGTTTATTACCCACTAAAATTAAAAAAAAAAAAATAGTAAACTAGCCTTCAAATATATAATTTTAAAACAAAATAATTCAGATGGCTGTCAGTGATTTTTTTTTTACTCAACATGAAGCTAGAACAGACTTTTGATCTGATTCCCACCTGCCTTCAGCTAAATGTGAACTCCTTGCACTTAAGCTGCTCCGCAGTGCTGCACGCAAGACCACCTTTTCCTTTTGTCATGTAAGCACTGGTTAGATTTTTTCCACACGTAGCATCTGCTAAACTCAATTAAAATCAGCAAGTCATCTTTCACAGAAATGATTTCAAGCTAGTGAAGTGTAGGACACATTAACTGGGCAGCCTATGCTCAAATGTACTAGAACTGTCAAATAAAATATATCAACCACATCAGGCTATTTTCCTCCTCATACAGATTTGCCTTTAGACATCTTTTCCTGTGCACAAAACAAATGGCAGGAGCAGTCATTTTTGTCTCTGTGGAGTCGAGTGCCTTTCTGATAACATTTTGGAGCCCTACTTTATGATTCAATTATGCTATTATTGACTATAACAGTTCCTTATCCAACGTTCTTCATTGTTTGTCGTCTGACTTTGAGCAGACAGCTCCAGCTTGCACTTCCTTCTAAAGGGACACATCCAGTCTCAAAATGGATATCAGTTACTCTCTGGAAGTTAGAGGCTCCTCCAACAACTCACTTTCTTCTCTGTTCAGGAACATCAGCTTGCAGTGCTGTCAGGTTACAAAAGAAACACATATATGCACTAATTGTTGCTAATCTTTAAACCTTCGGTAGTTTCACTGGTAACAGATTTGTAATTATCTATCATTTAAAACCTGAGTCTGAAATTAGATTTGGGAATGGAGAACAGAATAAAGGAGAATCTGTCTTATCTATGTATGTATGATCAATCTATCTATCTACCTATCTCTCTATCTATCTAATTCATTTTAACTAAATTTTCCCACTGAATGCCTACAATCCTGAAATTTGAAGATGGAATTACCTGGCTCTGTCAAAGAATTTGCCAGTGTATGCCATTCCACAAGCAGCACCAAGACCCTGCCCAAGGGATCCAGTAGCCACATCAGTGAATGCTTGTCTCTGAAAATAAAAAGACAACACTTTACAGTTAACAAACAGAGGAAGTAATTTCCAGTGCTAGAAGATGGTTCAGCATACATCAAAATACAGCTTCTCAGCCCTAACAATATGCAAGTCCCTCTAAATTTTGTCTTGAACCCCTGATTTCCCTGCAGTGCAGATACCTTCATGATGACTGTCACAAGCTAACTGGGCCTCTGAGAGGAAATAGAATTTCTCAGCTATGCTTCGAATGGCAACAGTTAAGAATTGATGATTTTGTGTAAAAAAGAATCAATTGAAACAACTGGCTGGGAATGGAAAGACCAATGAGGTGACCAAACTGTATATAAACTCTTGAAATACCTCAAAGCTGCTTAAAAGACAAGTGAAACCTGGATGGAACTTAACATAAACATTCATAAAATGGAAAACACTGCCATGCAGGACTGTAGGGAAACTTTAATACAACAATAAAGGTCATTTTTACATGCTTGTTCACACACAGTTCAAATTCAATTTCAGTTGTGAAGCCATGAATGCCATCATTCTTCTTTATACTTCATAAAGAAATCCCTATCTTTCCTGTACTGTACAGCTGGCAACCAAAATTGCTGTGAAATACATGCACTTACTGTTTCACAGAAAACATAATTTTGTATCAAAGATTATGAGCACTCACTGGCACTGGGTGTCCTTCTAGGACAGAATCAATTTTCCTCAAGTTCAGTAATTCTGCTTCTTGTAGAAAGCCAGCCTCTGCCCAAACAGAATATAAAATTGGTGCTGCGTGACCCTAGAGAGAAACAGAAATTTTAAACAAAGCACAAGTTTCACAAATTCCAAGTATCAAGACAAAACTCTACAAAGCTGACAAACCCTGAAATCAGGTTTTTGTGCCCATTAGGAAGGCACAAAGTTATTAAACAGTTTTACAATGCACAAATCCACACTGAAGCTTGTTTCCAAGTTCTCCACACCCCTGCTTAGAGCACCCCAGCAGGATGAGTGGTTTTATCCCACTAGAACTTCCTTCAATACAAATGTACTCAAGGTTGAATGCAATGAGTGACAACTGGCAAAGTTTTAAGCTTTGTACACTCAGACCTTTGTGGAGCAGTCATCTTCCACCCCTGGAGTCATCAGGAGTCAAAAGAGCATGCAGAGGTTTGAAACCATTGAGCAACTCTGGACAGCATTGCTGGTTAATTAGAGAGCTGAAGCAAACACGAGGAAATGACTGTCTCAGTGCTTCAGCACCTCAGCATCAACTGCTCACTTCTCACTCAGCTCCTTCTTTCAGAATGGCCACCAGAAATGGCAACAGTTACATCCAGCACAAGGACATTCACCATGGGCTACCCAGCACTACTGTGAGCCACCACTTGAGGAATCCTGGCTCAAAGATGGACTGTGCCTCACTGGAGCACTTCATCTGCCATGGTTTACATTGTTATGTTTTCTGAAGACCCCTCACCTGCCTTTATGTCTTACGAGCAATACATCCCCGTGATTCACAAAGGCACAATGTAAAAGGGGACAGAAACACCAACAGCCAGCACAGACTGGGGTTTAAGTGTTTTCTGAGCCACAATGGCTTCAGAAGTAGCACTGACTTTAACATCATACTGGCACAGTAGGAATGCAAACTACAAACTACTCACTAACCTGCCCTGTTTCATGTAATGCTCCCTGAGAAGCTGGCAGGAATTAGTGCCCACTGTGACGTGGCTGCAGGCAGAACAGCAGGGCTGCATTTAACAAGAGAGCACAAAAGCCAACTGCAACTGCCTCGTTAGAAAACTGGTTATGCCAAAATAAAATAGACCTTACTGCATCCTGATAGATTTTACAGACAATATAGTAACATTTATTATTTAACATTAGAACAACTCAGCATAGTGAAGTTAAGACTTATCAGGACACATTATACAGACACTTTTAAACTGTTTTTAAATTATGCTACAACTTATTTCAGCCAGCTTTTGTCTTTCTGAAGCAGACAAATTCCAGACTCCCAAATATTTCCAACAGACTTCTATGCAAATGTAGGTGTATGTAAGCACAAATCAAGAAGACAAGTCAATTTAATGTACAGACAGGCAGCTCTTTGCTACAGACTGCAACAGGACAGCAAACCAGTAATTATTAATTTACCTTGGAAAGAACAAACCGGTCGTTGCTGGCATTTCTGGGGTCTTGCACTTTGTACCTCATGGTATGGAAAAACAGCACAGACATAATCTCTGCTGCACTGCAACATGATGTAGGGTGGCTACAAGTCAAGAAGACACAAGATTACTACTTGTGTTATTGTATCTTTAAAACATCACTTTACCAGACCCCAGCTCCTCAGCATTAAACCACACAAATCTGAAGTGTTTGATAACCCAGCCCTGCGCCAATCAGTTGTACTTTGAGACAAAGGGAGCCTCTGATCTAGTTGAAGGGGATGTTCAATCTAGACCCCGCTGGCAGCTCAAGGACTTGTCTTTTAGAGCTCTCCCTTCTTCTCCATGCCAAGGACCACCACCTGAAGGGGTGACTGAAGCACAGGGACCTGCATCAGCCTGGGCCTGAAATCAGACTCCACTGATTTACCTGGTGGCAGAAATTCACACCAATGCAGAGGAAACAAGGACAGCTTTCCACAGTACTGGAGCCACTCGCTGAGTGGAGGAATGAAAAGCATCAGGACTTGTTCAGGCTCTGATGCACATTCAGGGATTGGTAATGCAAGATTAACTTTTGCAGAAAGTTCTGGAACATTTATAATTGTATAACTTAGGAACCATTTCATTGTACCACATTAGAACTGACAGAATAATAATTCTGATTTCTAAAGAGGACATTAAATAAGGCAACTCTTGTTTTCATCTTCTACTGAAACTGGATATGGAAATTTACTGTCTCCAGTAAACACCCAGATACACATTGTAAAATACTAAATTGCTTAATCTTTGGCTAAGAGAGGAACCAAGATTTTCTACATTTGCATTTTTATGAGTTTGAAATATTGTATGAGTTGATTCATCAAACATTTTGAAGTATCTGGGATAGCCTCTCCCACAGAACTACCTGGGATAACATTCAGAACATTCTTCAACAGCAGCATGAATTCATACTATAACTTGCCTTAGGAATACACAGGCCCATTTCAGAGGCAACTGTGCCAAGAAGTACCAATAATATAAATATATAAAGTTATGTGAAGAGAGTATTTGCAAGTGGCAAATATGGAGACATTCCACAACAAGGTACATATTTCATTTGAAGTGCAATAGAAAGGCACAGAATTACTTTTATTTATCTACCTTACTGTAATTTATGTAATGACCACTGTAGTTCTTATGCACCTGGAAGGGGTGGCACTACTTGACCACTTGGGAGTACCAGCCTTGGCTTTTCACTTGCCATAAAGTTTAAAAGGGGTAAGGAGGCTCTTTAAAAACCTTTATTGAGTGTGGAAAATAGCATTTTTTAGATTTTACTGGTGTAAACAGCATCATTCTTGATATCAGCCATTGCTACAGAAGTACAGGAAAGTGGATGATGAACAGTAAGAAGGTTGAAAATGCAGCTTCATCTCACTTTCTCTTCTACCAACATTTACTTTTCCTCTTTAGCAGGATATTCTTAAAATAGTTGATCCTACTTGTTGAATGGGACAAACTAACTATGAAAGTGTCACTTTTGTTTCCCACATGTACATTTACCATGCATGTTAGGATTAGGCAACACTTTCACTGGAACTTTAATCAGAATATTTTCTTTTGATAGTAATAAACCTTCCCACCCAACATCCCCAACATAACTGTAATAAGATAATAAAAACATGCAAAACAGTAGCAAAATACAAATTATGGTTAGTGTCCATCCCTTAGTAAGTACTCACACACAGGGAACCAAGATAATTAGCTTTAAACCATGGTTCAAACATATTAGTAAATATTTATGTATTTGAGTTAATCAATAAGCCTTACATGCTTGTTTAAAGCTTTCATTCCTTTAATTTTATTAACTTTATACTTAACCATACTTCTATGAACTCCTGGTCTTGATTAAAAAAGTTTTAAACCACCTAAAATGGTAGCGTGTGGAAATAAAAAAAAAAAAAAAAAATAGAAAAATTTAATAAATTACCTGAAAATTGGGAAAAAAAAATCTTGTTAAAACTACAGGTTAATTAAATGAATTTCTACTAACAGAAATAACAAAAAAGCCTTAACTTTGAAATAAAGTCCTTCAGTAGGAAACCAAACCAAAGTACACTGGAACACCAATTACTCCAAGTTAGTTTTGTGGGGTTTTTTTATTATTCTGCATCAACTGATATTTGTTCCATCTACATGTGTCCACACATTTCAACTAGAAAGGATAGTGGTAGAAAGCTGAAAAGGAACACTGAGTCAAAACCAAAAAAAAAA
>VXAC01001091.1:62799-146420 GCA_013399225.1 Rhipidura dahli
GCCAGCACTTTATATGGAAGCATTCCTATATTATTCAAGCAGAAAAAATGGCTTTAATTTTACATGACTAAAAGCGGATTGTTCGCAGAGATTTTTTTCCATAGGTAAAGCATGATCAAAGAAAGGATAACCCTGGAATCTGCACACATCAGAGCCCACACTAAATCCTGTCCAGAGGCCTGAATAAACTGTCCATTGGAGACCGCGGGCATTGCACAGATAATCCCACTTGGGCTCACTTGAAATTCTGTGCAGAATTAGTTCCAACTGACGGGCACGCAATGAAAAAGAAGCCGCTTGCGCCTCGGGCACAAATTCTTTGGTTTCCAGTCCTGCACCAACTTAACATTCCCGGCCTCTCTCCCAGTCACAACACCCGCGGGCACCGGCGACCGGCGCGGCCCAGCCCGGGCGGGCTCTATCCACGGAGCCCCCGGCCGCCATTTCCACATGTGCCACCTCCGCATCCATCAGTCCCGGGAGTACCGGGGCTTCGGTCGGACCAGCCCTGCCCGCTCCCCATCCCCCGCACGCCGCCCCAGCGCTCCCGCGGGCGGCACGGCCGGGCCCGCAGCATCCCCGCACCGCGGGGGGAAGCGGACCGCGGGACCGGGGGCTCTGCCCCCCGGGCACCGAAGCATCTTCGGGAAGCGGGCGCCCGGCACGGCCCCTCGCAGCACCATCCCGAGGCCGGATGCAGCCCCGGGATGCCGGAGCGCGGCTCCGGCGTGCGCCCCAGGGCGCTGCCCGCCCGTCTCCCTCGCTCACCCGGAGCCGGCCGCGGTCGTGGCCTTGATGGAGTTGATGCGGAGCCGGTTGGCCGTGTCCTTCAGCGCCTGCAGCGTCTGCTGGTCGGGCTTGTGGTAATCCTCCATGTGGGCGACGCGGGAGGGCCGCGGCAGCTGCGGGGCTCGGGCGGCGACGGCTGAAGCTGGGTTGGAGCTGGGCTCGGCGAGGGCTGCGGCGGCGCGGCTCACCCGGGCCGAGCGCGGGGGCGCAGAGAGGAGCGCGGGGGCGGGGAGAGGAGCGAGGGGGAGGAGAGTGGAGCGGCCACCTCCCTCCTCCGTCCTCCCTCCCTCCCTCGCTGCCGCCCGCGGGCGGGCCGGGCCGGGCCGGGGCCGCTCTGGGCGCTGTGAGGGCCCCGCGGCTCCGCCCGCTGGCGCCATTTCCGTGTCGCGCGGTGAGGCGGCGCTGAGGGCGAGGGAGCCGCGCTCCCCTCTCACCGCCCTTCAGGGACTCACAGCGGGGTCAGCGCTGGAAGGGAGCGCTGGAGATCATCCAGTCCAACCCCCCTGCCCAGGCAGGGTCACCCAGAGCAGGTGACACAGGAGGAACAGGTCCAGGTGGGTTTGGAATGTGTGATGAGAGGGAGACTCCACGCCTTCCCTGGGCAGCTGTCCCACTGCTCTGCCCGCCTCAATGTAAAGAAGTTCTCTCTTATGTCGAGGTGGAATTTCGTGGTTTAGTTTTAGCCATTGTTCCTGTCCTGTTGCTGGGCACCATTGAAAAGAATCTGGCACCACCCTCTTGGAACCTGTCTTTGAGATGTTTATATGAATTCATGAGATAGTCCTCTCCAGAATGAACAGGCCCAGCTCCCTCAGTCTCTCCTCATAAAAGATGCTCCAAATCCCTCATGTTTGTGGCCTCTACTGGACCTTTCCTGTACTAAGGAGCCCAGAACTGGGTAGAGAACTACAGGTGTGCCTCACTAGGGCTGAGTAGAGGGGCAGGATCACCTCCCTCGACATTTTGATTCAACCCCTGCTCCACAAAGCTGTTCTGGGGGTCTCCACCCCAGCCTGTTGCTGTCTAAAATAATGTCACAGTACCCCACAGCTTAACAGGAACCTTGTTCTTCCACACAATCAGGAGAAACAGTAGCAGACTTGCCCCATGTGGCTTCCTGTCAGGAAATAATTAATGTTTCCATAATATATGTTTAAAAATGTGATGGATACAGAGACTTTTGCATAAAATACTGACTTCACCAGCCATCAATCAGCCCATACATTTTCCTTAGCAATTCTGAACACCATGACATTAAAGCTACAGACTTAACTAGGTAAGTAAAATATTTCATATTTGTTCTAGAAAGTTCAAGCAGCACTAGAACTCACAATCTAGAAACAAATAATAGGTTAATCAGACAACAGTGACAAAAAAAGTAGTAGTGCTTGTTTGAAGGTTGGAATTGATGATCTTAAAGGTATCTTCCAGCCTTGATGAGTCTATGATTCTAAAATACTTCAGATCTTCCTCATGAAACCTGGTATTCCTGTACTGCACTCCTGTATTTCAGTGTTTTATCCACTGGTAGTTTGTCCTAGGAACTGTATGGTATTGATTTAAAAATATCATAGTTACATGTTATGAACAAATGCTATCATCATTTACTTCCAGAAGTCACTGAACCACTCACATTAAAACTCCTACACCTTCATCTTCAAGGCTCTGCAGACTCTGGGTTTCAGGAACAAAGGAAACCACCTCTGTGTACAGAGCATTCAGCCATGCTCACTTGGGAAACTGCCAGTAGGAAATAACATGTGAAACTCTTAGCAAAGTAAGACAAAACTTCTTCCCATAAACTAACCGATTTATTAGAAGAAATAAAAACAGACACCATTCCCTTAGCCTAACGGCTTCCTTAAACTGTTTCACCAGTTGTCTTCTTGAAGTCCTTTTAATAAAAATCTTCAGAAGAAAAACTAGACTGGAAATAGGCCAGGAAGGATAAATCCGAGCCAAACATCCAGACTTGACAGTAGCAAAGTGCAGAGGTTGTTCTGGAGAGCACCTTACAAAGGTTAACTGCTGCAACTGCCATTTGCTCGGCTCCAGTCTGTATTCGACCTTCAAATAACTGGGTAGGGTAGGCCAACTACCTTTTTCTTTTCTGCAGAACCAGTTACCCAAATATTTTAATTTCAGTAATACCCTTTAAAGTGATATGGACAATAAAATTGGGATATGGAAGACCCTGATGAGAATCACATAAGCCTTAGTTTAAATTTAGGAACACTGAAGACATGGGCTATAATGCCAAGAGCTTTCAGTGGTCGAGCAGAGGGCCAAGAAATGAGGGCATTAATGCATTTTTTAGGGTCATTGTGCAGGTTACCTCTCAGGGTACAGAAGGACACATTGTACACTTTGTAACCCACCATGTCTGAACAGCAGCTTGGAAATTAAATAACACGTGATAGCTACAAATTAGCTGCTTGTGCAGGCAATCAAACCAAAGAGATGCTAGCTGAGGAAACAGAAACAGGATTGCCAGACGGTGGAGACAACCAACAGCCATTCTCAACAGCAGTTTCCCCACAATTCTCTGTTAAAATCCACTTGGGCTCAACAGGATATGGACTTCTTTTGTCCTTCTGGAGCTCTGATGCCCAAAGGAATATTGTCAGCAGGGGAGTGTGAAAGATCTCAAGAGTTATAAGTAGCATCTATGAGAAATACTGATTTTGTCTCTTCCTCTGCAGGTTTTAAACTATAAAATCTACCTAACCTTCTGGTGAGGTAACAGTAAATTCAGACCTAAGTTCCCTGTAAAAGATTCTTAACTGAACCTTGCACATGCTACACACCAGTAAATATCTTGCTTGAGATCTGATTGTGCCATTGCCTCAAATAGGCCTAAAATCAGACTAATCTTGTAGAGTGAGGGTTACCAACTTCTCTGAGCATGTTGCACAACATTTCCTCTTCTCCTCTGTCCATCCTTTCCACAACTTATCAGCCCTTCTCAAGGCACCAGCACACTTGATTCTGTCTGCAGCCACATGGTCAGAAGGTAAATCTGAAGCAGCTTGAGCCACCATTCTGGATCAAGTTTCTTGATTGTTCCTTGCTCATTGTGCTCTGGCTTTCTCAGCTGAGCAGTCCCAGAGCACAGGAACTGCATTCCTTCCAAATAAAGATGAAACTGAAGATTCAGTCTGAGAAAGCAGCTAATACATCCCAGCTGCTAATGAGCATTCAGTCCAACACGATGGACAAGAACTAGTCTGGAGCAGAGTTCAAACTCCCTTGTAGTGCAGATGGGGAGTCCTCAGCACTTTCTCATGTGCTCTATAGACCTGCTCTACTGGAATCTCCAACCTGCTGATGTGGTTGAAGCCACAGAACCATTTTAGCAGCACAGCAGCGTTTATTAGCTGGAGCTCTGTACCATGCTCACTGATTTGAGAGCAGTTGTCAAAATACTTGTTGTGCTAGGGAAAGGAATGACAATTTTTCTATCACCCCTGATGTTTAAACACTGTTCTTTAGACAGATGTTTTCATATGGCTCAACCATCATCTCACTGACATGGAGTTATCCATGCCAGTTGAGTGATAATTTGGTCTTCCCTAACCTGTGGTTTAGAAGAGATGCATAAAATAAATTCTTCAAATGAGGCCAAGCATAAATGAAATCATGTTTATGATGACAAACTCCACATTATTTTGTATTGTCCAAAGATACATTAAGAAAACATGGTTGTGCACCCAATTTCAGCTGCAAAAGACGTTGACAAAAACTTCCTAAATACATTTGCATCAGAAAACAAAAAGCATATTTTAGAGATATGGTCATGTCATCTTTCTGGATGGCTGGTAGTACTTACAAACAGGAGAAAAATATCCAAATGGAAGCAGGTATCATGGAAACAACAAAGTAATTTCTGCACTAAGTTTTTGCTTCTAACATATTAATTTACTCCTTGTTTTCTGTCTACAGTGTGATTATGAGGACAGCATTGCCAGGCTCTTACTGTTCTTCTCTGCATAAATCATTGGTGGCAAAGTGAGATGACGGTCAATTGAAACAGAGTTCAGTCACTCTCCTCTCCTTTGTCAATGTCCTTTGTTTCCTCTCACAGTTCTTTTAAATATAAACTGACCAGACCACAGCCTTGCTTTTGCCTTTGTTGGCCCAGGCTGATTCCATTCTTTGGCTGAAGAATAAGGCCTGTGGACAAATCTCTGTGATTACAGTGAAGATGTGCTCTTGAATCTGCCTTAGAAGGATGTCCTTCTGTGTTCCAAGTGTACTGGCAACAGCAATCTTAGCAAGTGCCTTCCACGGTCCTTGCTTGTTTCCCTCCTGTAAGAAAATAAGGGGGATGATCTGGATCAGTCCAGTATTACTATAACTCACAACTTTTTTTGTTTCCTCCACTGTTATCTGAGTAGTAAAAGGACTTTAAAATGGACATCTTAGACAATGTCATTGGCAGATCACTGCCCACAACTCCCCCTCTGTTCCCTGAATCCTTGTGCTGCATCACCAAGTGCTTATTGTGGTATTGTGTTGTTAAAACAGCAGCTCAAGCATTCACAGGATGAAATTCCACCTTGTGTCAGTGCCTCCACTTTGATCTGCTGAAGAGACGTGTTATTTCTGCAACTCTGACCAAGTTTGATGGACTGTAAAGCAATAGCTGAAGTCATGGTATACATTGCATACAACAGTCAACATTTCTTCCACATTCCTGGGACTTGCCTCTGAAACCATGTGCAATGGGATTAAAACAAGGATGCAAATGTATGGACAAACAGTCTTGCTTCAGAACATACCATCACATCTTGTTAGCTTCAGTATTAACTACTAGACTAGACAGCTTATTAAATACATACACAGGATAACTGGATTTTTCCATCCCTTCCTCCATGTTTTAGCCTCAGGGCATTATGTGCAGCAGAAGCATGAAAGCTCAGCTATGACTGACATTTGCTGAGATACTGCAAAAATGCATTGCTGACATAAGTACATGCAACCCTGTTTACCAGAGCAGGAGCTGCATGCACTCAGCACTG
Organism: Rhipidura dahli; assembly: GCA_013399225.1. Taxonomy (NCBI): domain Eukaryota; kingdom Metazoa; phylum Chordata; class Aves; order Passeriformes; family Rhipiduridae; genus Rhipidura; species Rhipidura dahli. Next base: position 68,610 of record VXAC01001091.1, read on the forward strand.
CTGGAATCCAGGCCAGTTAGCTACCATGGGGCTACATACCCAATTTTGCTTTAAAAACTGCTCTCAAAAGATTTCCAAATCCAAGTCTAGTAAGAGCTCAGCACTACAGAATCCTAACAGTAGTGAGTAAAGAGAATGCGTGGAGGTGTGGGAGGAGACCAACAGGTTGTGCAATTGCAGTTTGAGCACTGTATGGATTCTAAACTGAACTGGAATTGTCAGTCACCGCTGTCCTGGATTGTAACCTTGCTAGCTCTTAAAATCTCCATGTAGTGCACAGGGTTTCATTTAATTTGCAGAGTACCTTAACAAAGAGAAGTGGATTCCACTCTCTGTGGAATTGTGGTGAAATTCCAATCATTGTAGTCTGATGGATGGGAATGCAGTGCATTGTCAGACTAAATCTGGTGCTGCAAATTTTCCAGAGACTCAGTCCTTACTGTCACATCTTACTCAAAATAAATTCTATTCCTTCAGTGGTAGCAAGTGGTTTTACACAAGCACAAGTGCACACTCAAGTAAACACCCTGTGAAAGAATATTCAGCTGTGAAATAATGATCAGCTCTGCAGTTCCCATTGGAGCATGAAAAACACTCTCAGCATCCTTTAGTTGCCATAGAACAGCAGTTTGTGCTACAAAGACTACAAACAGCTATAACCAGCAACCTGGAAAATGCAAGGTTCTTGTGCAACACCTGATCCAGAAACATCCAGAAGGGAAATCCATCCACCTTTAAAGTCTGTAAGAGCAAGATACAAGAAAAAGATACATACAAACAGAATAGATTCATAGTTAATTCAACAAAAACCTTCTCCTCAGATGACAAAGCAGTCTGGAAAAGGAAAAATATGTATGGAAAGTTTCATAACAGAACAGACCATTTTTGAGTCACAGGCAGGCAAATGTTGGATAAAAATAATTTTAAACCATAGTAATTTTTATATTGCCTCTAAATAAAAATGCCATTTACTAAAAAAACCACACCCAGACCAAAAATTTCAGAGTTTCCAAAATATTATGAAAATTTTATAATCCATGAAAAATGTTCCCATTAAACAAAATAACTTGAGACGAGTCTTACACAATGAAACTTTAGGTCTATCGAACATGTAGCCTACCAGAGAAAAAGCAAAGCCTTATATGTCTCATACAATTAAAATGAACTCACAGTGACTAAGTTTCGGCTGTTTGATGATATTTAGGAAAGTATTTTGGTTAGCAGTGCAAGAAAATTACAGTATTTAAATCAAAGTTTGTAATGCTAATATTGCAGTATTTTGGGGTATTTGCATTGGTTTAGTATAACCAATTAATGAGGTTATTTACAAAACTAAATTTATAATCTGTCTTTTAACTTGTTGCAATTTCTTCATATTATGTTAAGAGAAATATTAAATACTTATTCAATAGGAGTTTGAGGCATTTGCCTGCATCTCTGCTTGAAAGGCCTACTGAACACACACACATGTTCCACAGTTACTTCACCATATTTGCTTTCTCTATTTGATTCTTGAGTCAAGTTCCGTTACACTCTCCAAACAAGCTCAGAATGTATTAGGCTCTTTAGTCTTTGTTTAAATGAATATCTGTACTCAAATAACTGAATCTGACAAAACTAAAAGAATAAAGTTATTGATGATAACTTGTGCAAAGTGAAATCTCCCAGCAGCAATGCTTTGCTAGGGTGTGCATGTTTAGAAAGAAGGTGTAAGAGAGCTATAATGACCAAATAAAGCAGGATTTATTTGTGCTGCAATGCATAGGAGAGAAAGTGAAAAAAAATCTTCTTCAGCCTGACCTCTGCAACACAATGGGCTTTGACTGGAAAACCTTTGAAAGAAGAGCTGCATTAGAAGCCGTTGGAGAAGGAAATCACTCAAGAATGGATGAAATGGATCAATGCCAAAGCATTCTCTCATTATGCAGACCTTTATCCACCACCAGTACATCCTTCCACGTGCAAAATCACAGTGACTTCAGTTAGACATGGAACAGATTGTTCAGCTCATCTTCAGTAATAACATTATTTAGCTGCTAATAAATTTAAGGATATTAAAAAAAAGAAAAAAATCTCTGATGTCTGTGCAGCACATCACCAGTAATAGTAAGAAATTTTATGTGCTGCATGAGAACAGGTATAGGAGTGGTAATAAGATCAGGCTTTTTTATCTAAAATGAAGTTACAGATAAAGCTACATCACAGGCCCAGGCTCAGGCACTATATACTATGAATCTACATTACTTTCACCTATCTGTTATGTTAGCAGTTTCACTTAGGCAGCTTTCTTCGTATCTGAAGAATATTAATTTATTTTCAAACCTTTATTAAAATTACTGTGTGTGTTTCTAACCAAACCTTTGGGTTTTCTGTAAAGGCTTCTGTTGTGGCAGAATTTTCCTATTAAACCATTGAAAACTAGACATCTCTCTTTATAATGGGCACCCTGTGCCTTCCATCCTGAAGATCACACCAGGAGAAGGGCTTACTGTAAACCACAACAGACTCTGGACACATCCAGATCCTGCAGGCTTTAACTGCACCCTTGGACCTCAGTTCTTGTGGGGAGTTTAAGCTGACAGAAGGTTCCTTTGCAGCAGTTGTGTTACATGAGAGAACTGTGTCCCCAGAGGACAGAAGGCAATTTGTTTGATGCTTAAAACCAGAGAAGGCACTTAGCATCACCCATAAATCTCAAGCCTACATGAGAAAGCTGGATAACCTGCTAAGCCTCTCCCATCCCTCTTCTGAACCACAAGAACTATGAGCAGGATGTGCAAGTCATATGCTTTCTAAATTAAGACCAACATAGAGTTTTGTATACAGGAGCCAGACTGGGTGATCTCTGCTCTGTAGATACTCTTGAAAGCTTCTTAACTTATTTATGAGGAGAGAAGAAGGAAAACTTGTGCAATTACATCACATCCCTGCATGTTTCCAAGGAAGGCCTAAGGGCAAGTGCTTTCATTTCAGCCAGCATATAAAGCTTCTTCTTTTGTGGTTTTACTTCCCAAGGTTGACTTTGTAAAATGAACCTTCTTGAATTTCAAAGAATGGATTATGGTAGAAATATTTTTAAAGGTCTATTTAAAATAAATGTCAAAAGGCAACTAGGGATGAGCAGCTTTGTACTATGTAGCAGATTTTAAACTGTAATGGGAGGCTATCAGGTGAAGACAAAAATTACGTACTGCTGTGAATCAGTCAGCTCCACTGTGCTGCTTCATTACCAGAGGTTAAAAAACTCCACAGCAGATCTGAAGAATTAGAGCAAAGAAATCATGTCTACCCCAGTCATTTTCTGAACACGCCCTGAAATACTCTGAATTCTTACAGGCAAGCCGCATTTGAGCTTTGAGAATACCTGAAGACATGCAGCAGTACAGACACAAAACTGTAACTTAAATTCTTCTGTACTTCAGGAAATACCTTCACAGGGCATACTATTCTCTCTGCAATATCCCCTTTCATATTTACATAAACCGTTTTGCTATTCCTTCCCCTGCTTTCTTCTCAGGAATCTTCTATTAAATGGTCCTTTCCCTCCTCTTTTATTGCCAGTGCTCTTTCAAAAATGCAGCAACTGATAAAAATCTCCCTTCACTGCCCGCTTTTCTCAATGCTTTTTGCGCCTGATTAGGAGTATCTTATAAAAAGGAAGTAAAAATTGTTGCATAACTGATGAGATGAGCTTTAAAGTTCATGGCTATATTTTAAGTTACAGGTCTATCACAGAAGTTTCCTTCTCCTAAATTAGTCAAAAGTAAATTCCCCAATCAAAATCTAGAAGACAGAAAAAAACTGATTCACACCTGAAGGTGTGTGAAGATTGGTGAAAAAAATCCACTACTGGGCACTAGAAATACCTTTCAATACCATACATTATAATTTCTAATACTCTGATTAGAAAACTAAACTGAAATTAACTCAGCCATCATAAATACTATTTAGTATATTGAAGGCATCCTGTTCAAAAATGACGAAAAGCTGTATGAGTGACAGGTGTTATAACCCACCCCAGTATCTTCTGTAGTGAGAAGGAAGTGTAGTTGAACCCCTACCAAATGTGAGTCCACTAACTCCAATTAATTTGGCCCATGAAAATGAGCTGCAGCTTGTCATTTCATTTTGCAAGCCTGCAAATAAAATTTGTATTTCAGAGGATGAGCTTTAAGAAGTCTCATGCCTATTCCCTGATCCTATCCAGCACATATCACCATCGTAGCAAGGATTGACTGTATGCCCTCATGCACTTTCAAAAAACATGACTGTAGAGCACACAGGATCAAGAGAGTAAAGGCCAAAAAGATGTTGGTTTGCATAAACTTTTTGTACAGCGCCTGGTTTAGCTGGAGCTACATGGAGACATTCAGAAGAATTACCTTATTCCCAAACCAAAGGGAAGCACTTTATGTGAATTACAGTGAAGAGGAATACCTGGATCCAGGTAAGACAAACAGATTAATGGAACTGAGAATAAAAAACATATTCTTGATATTGACCAGACAGGCAACACACCTAACAGAGAATTTAGATCTAGATTCCAGAACTTAAAGTTTGATTCTAAGCTGTTTCCACTTTTTTTTTTTTTAATTACCTTACAGTAAATCCACAACTTCTGCACCTGTTTTGTTTGGCAGTCTTCTATTAGAAAATTCTGCTTCTGGAGACAGTACAGGAATCAGTCCAGTACGAACCATTAGATCAACAAATGCCATTCTCCAGTGGCCTCCCCTGACATTTGATCTGCCCTGCAATCACCAGCTCCTGTGGGTAGTTACAATGGGAATAAGCATCTTGCTAAGATTAAGGGATTTAGGTATAAGGTTTTGTTTAATTTCAAGAAAAATTTTTAAGTTTTTCGTCCTCATCAGCTTCCCTGTTTTAGTTTGTGAAATTTGGATCAATCAGTTGCATGAAGTCAATCAGACATGGTGGGAGGACAACTGCAATTTCCAAGGTCTTGGATCAAATACCAACGCTAGACTGAGAATCAAATGCCATGTCCAGATGGATGAAAGGGGATACCATAAAAAAGTGATACAGAAAGGCACTAAAGCCAGTTAGAGCTGTACTTACAAGTCAGTGAAATTGCAGCTGCATTTCTTATCGTGAGAGGAAATATATCTGTTTATCAAATTCAAAATACAGGGCTGGTAACAGCAGCAGAGGACCTTGCAGAGGCTGTTCCCCACTGCCCTTCAAGCAGTCAGGTTGCATTTTTTTAGTGGACAAATGCAATTTGATTCTAGCCCTAAAACAGAGTAAGGAATTTGAGTTTCTTCTCTGCAATACATTAACCCTAAATAAAAACTGAAGCTTCCAGTAGGCTGATAGAACTCAAGAAATAAAAGGAAACGTCACAAGGTTTTAGGAGGTGCTGAAACATTTGTTTTGAAGTTTTATTACAAAAATATATTTGCAAACATACAAAATTTTGGATGAAAAAATGCTCATTCTTAAACATTTATGCAATAACTTAATAACTGCAAACATACATAGGTGCTATAAAACCCACACCATACCAAAAACATTAATGATGCAGTATCTACATTTATTGACTTACAATTATTCCGGTTTCCAGAAATCTTTCCTGAAGCCCCCCCATTCCCCATGGTCTTCATATTGAAAAATCATGCAAATGGCTACAACTGGTGCATATGCAGAAGTGATAAAACTCAGGAATTACTAAAAGCACATAAGGTACATAAAAAAACCTAACTAACCATATGCCCATACACTGAATAGATAAAAATAAATACACCACCAAATCAGAGACACTGCAATTTTTTCCAACATGAAGTGAAAGGAAGATATTGCATCTTAACATTTTCGTAACATTGCCAGACAAAAATGAGGTGATACATATTGCACACATTCCTCTTGTTAAGATATGCTGTACAGAGCAACCCAAATACCTGGCAAAAAGGTGGCTGATTTGCTTAGAATACTTTTAAAAACCAAGAAGTCCCAAATTAATGTTTGCTTTCCAAAACATTTCAGAAATTTTATCAGTGACTACACGTGGCATAACAGGTTTCAGAAATAAACCAAAATGAAGCAATTAGAAATGCAAGCAAAAATGATATATCCATCAGTGAGTGTTTAAATATTGAGTATTTATACACAGAATTACACATTTTATATTAAATCAGGATGAATCGCTTGAATTATTTTTTATCACTTATTCTGCAGACCTTGTTTAATTTGGAAAGATATTCTGCTTCTAAAGTTAATAACTGTTAGGCACCTTTCATATAAACTTTGCATTGTTAAGTAACAACAGATAAAGTCTAACTACAAAACCAAGAATTCTGATTTTCCTGAACAATTCAGCAGCTGTAGGTTTTAAAACTGTCTTTGATTAGGGAAAAAGTAAAAATCCAAACTCAAACCTAAAGTAACTTAACGTGAGCCACAAAAAACCGGCTTAGGTAAGAATTAATTTGGGGAGTGTAGTCTGAACTAATCATCTTTTGATTCCCAGAAAGAATAGATAAAATCCCCATTAAGCCAGTAGTTTAAAAAAAAAAATCACTTGAAAATGGTCACAATCATTTCCTGTGATGCCTCAAAGTAATTTGCTACACACTGGTTATCCCTACATGCGGATAACACAAAATCAAGCACTTCAACAGACTGGTAATTTCCAACTTATACAAAAATTTAAAAAAATTAGAGAAAAAAAGTTTTTAAATACACAGTCCACATTAAAAAAAAAAAAAAATCAAATTTTACACTGTAATTGAGCTTGTGTTTTACAATGAACTTTTAATTAAAGGAGTTTATCTATTAAAGCCACTCCCTGGCACTTGTCACACCTCTGCAGTAGGGGGGTTCCCAAGTCTGCTGGCCGCACGCAGAGGTTGGAACAAATACATGTACTTGTTCAAGGTGTGAAGTTTGCTATGGATACTACAATTTCAACTCTAGTTCTCTGCCAATTCTTTCAGAAAGTCTGGGCAGGGAAGTAAACCAGCAACCTGTTGCTACTAGGACACTACAAAGTGAAGTAAGGATCTGCCAACTGCTTGCTTCCACCTGCCCAGGAACCCTCACAAATTAAGGATATTCAAAGTATTAAGACTTTTGTATATGGCTGAAGAAGTCAAAATACAACTCCTTCCTATCATTTCTATAGATCTTTGGATATGACTGTATTTAGCAAACAGTACTGATGTGCACTATCAGCTTCCAACATCTCTATTACAAACTTTTATCAAATCTTTCTTTGAAGAAACCAGAAGCTGTCCATGAGAAGTGAAAAGTTATGGACTCCATCTTTGCTAAATCCAGGTAAGAGCAATCCTCTGTTTGGCTTAGACTGTCCATTCTTGTTCAGAGGAACTGCTCACTGGTTTGTCCCTTTCAGTGAAACTTTTCCTAAAAAGCCCAACAGAAAATTAGTTTAGACCTTCAATCTAGATTGAGTCTCACTGTTTATGTGCACACACGGTATTGTAACTCCAGAATTTATGGAAGAAGCTCCTATCTTCCTTGCCAAGTCTGAGTTTGTATTGCTGAATTCAAATGCTACCATTAAATCCAATATATTTCTTGATGAATGCACATTAGCATCTTTCCCTGAATCTTGCACATTTTTCTAACAATATACTATACATTTTAACTGGAAACACTGAACTCAAAGGCTGAAAAGAGCTTTTCAGAAGGCAGGTAGTGCTAAACAAAATATATTTTCCACTAAAAAGCTAGGAAAAAAACTAAAATAGATCAAATACATAAAAATGTAAATATTTGTTGTATCTAAAACATTGTGATTTGTGAACAAGTCACAATTAAAGCTCAATTACTAGTTTCTAATGAAATGGCCATGCACCTTGACTACACCAACATTAACTAATCCTTAGGATATCTATACTTACATATATGTTGTAAGGAGCCAAACAATATTTTTCTTCATATTTCAATAGTGCTTGAGGGAAAAGAATGAAGCAGTGCATCATAACTCACTACAGATTATCTCTTTACTCAATAACCCAACACTTTTGTACTGAAAAAGCATCCTTTAAAACTACTATTGCTGGAGAAAGTTGGGACCTGAAGTCAGATTAATTACCTTTGCATGCTTTTAAGAAATAAATACAACCCATGGGTAAACCAACACAGCAGCATAAGAAAGTATAATTAAAAATTGTCTGATTTCAAATGGGAAAGTACCCAGTAAAATTCTTAGTGAATAGTGACTTACTAAATCACATATACAAAGCAGTAACATTTTAATTAGATAAACTTCAGACTACGAAGTGTGCACTAATAATTCAGGGAGAGGGCAACAGAAGAAAAGCATGCATTTGTTTCCCATCTGCATAGTTTTCAACACTGCAGTTCCAAAACAACTAAGGAAAGAAAGCCAACTATGATGTGGTCCATCCTTAAGCTAAAAGGGAACAAAATGTTTAAGTTTTATCAAACACTGCTGAACAGGAAGAGAGTCTTCCAGTGGTGGTCTCCTAACTATAAATTTAAAATGAGAACTTCAACATGCAACTACTTTGTTGCTTAAAAAAAATACAATCACTGAAGATTTTGCATATTTCAAATTCTGCATTTTTGGAGAAAATGGCCTTACTCACTTGGGTGTTTTATGTCAGTAACTCAGAAACACCTAAGATTAATGAAGTATTGAAAAGATAAATTTACATGCATTACCTAAAGACTGCTAATGTATTAAGCAAGTCACTTTTTGTTAAAGATTTAGCTCCAATGGCCTGGCTTCCAGACCCTTTCTTTCCCCATACCTGCCAGCATAATCACAAGGCATTGTGCTCTCATTTTCCTTAGTCCTTCAAACTGGAAATAGGTTCCCATAACTGAATTTTATTCCAGTGTGCTGTAGTGTAATATACTGTGCATTTGCTGGTTGAGATAGTTTTGAGTCTGTAATCCTTGAACAGTGAATACAGCCAGGAATGAGAGCCAGAGCAAACATTTGCACATTCACTTAATGCTAATGAGAGCTCAAATGCAACTTAAGTCCCCTTCCCAATAAAAAAAAGGTTTGCTGGTGATGATCACAGTGAAAACCAAGATCATTCTGAGAACATTACTTTCATAAGGATTTAAGGAATAATCTTTCCTAACAGGTTCAAATTCAAGACATTGAAAACTAAATATTCTTTTACAAAAATATTAGTTTTATAGATGAGGCATAATTGTTTCTAAAATCAACATATTTTAAGTAGATTCAGCTTCAATTATAGCTTAATGTTGTTTGTACTCTTGGTTAGGACTTGCAAGTAGACTTCATGGATAGTGCTGAGAAAACGGGAATCATTCTGCAGGAAAAATAGAAACACATTAGAAACATTAGTAAAAAGAGGCAAAAAGAGCTCAATTCAATGCCACTTAAGTTGTCATAAGGATTCCTTCCAGCTGATAAGGGAACAAGCTGTGTGCCCGCACAGAAGGTGCTTTTGGAACACACATGGGGTGTGATCCATGAAGCTGGTCGGGAGATAGAGGGATCACCAGGCACTCTGGATAATCAAACAGACAGGGGTCACTGTGTCAGCCTGGCCACATTTTGCTTCCCTCCAGACTCCAAACCATAGTCTTAGGCACAAAGAATCCCATCAGTTTCCCAAATCAAGTCTGCCTGAGTGTCAGCTGTTAAGTTTGTCAGGCAGAGTAGCCTGAATGGGATTGCAGTGTGCTCTACAAGAATTCTCATGTCAAAGCATGATTGGGAAGTGAATTGGTTTAATCTATGGACAATATTTACAGATATTTCTCGAGTCTAATTCCTTCAAATGACAAGTTTACAAAACTGGTATCTAATCAGTTAGCTTGAGGGTGTCACACTCCCTTTATAAGATCTGAAAGCAGTTGGTATCCTGCTTGGAGTGCTGGGTGAGTACTCCCGTGCTGCAGAATCTGCCTATTTTTGTCTTCTTTCACCTCTCTCTCTGTAAAGACTGGAGACAAATATCCCTGTCAGCTCTTTACAATCACCACTCAGAATATTGGCAGGTGAGCTCATTCCAAGGTTAGTTTAAATCTTTAATTACAAAACCCATACACACCAGGAGAAGAAAAGGTTATGTAAAATGGAACACATAAATCTGGCAACCTAATAATGGGATCTGGTAATATCTTTTTTGGTCACTGGAAAGATACTGTTTGTTATTTTCAGACTCGCATTTTGGGTATAAGCTCTACTAACACCAGTATGGAGTGAGCAAGAGAATCCTGAGCTAAGGAAGAACTGTTTGTCATTCATGGCAACTTCACCATGACATTAGAGGTCAAAATCATCTCAATGCACAGCTGCTCCCAACATCACAGATTTAATTCAACAGAACTTTTCAGTCCCTGAAAATAGCAGAGCTAAAACTTTGCAATTTCCATTTCAAAGAAACATACCAAAAGTAAAGATGAGGAAAGGTTCTAGAGAATAGAAAACAGGAAAGCTTTCCTTGGGGAAGTGGAGAACTTAAAAAGACAAAGCAAAATCAACTGCCCTCCCATAGCAGCTTCTACTAAGTGCAAGTTACTTCTCACTTGTCTACAAATTCATATGGATGTGAAAGGACACATCCCAGGTATTCTGTTCTTCTCTGTCCTCCACATCTCAGCCAAAAGGAGCAAGCTGTGCCATACTCTGTGTACAGTGTGAAGTAATCTGCCCCTTCCAACAGAAAAGAACATCTTTTGTAATCTTTCAGGGCAAAAGGAGTTATAGGGGTACAGAATTTGTCAGTGCTGCCTTCTGTGCATGGAACCCCATCCCTCAAACTGAGCTCTGTATAGACACTACCTTTATTAGATGTATCAGTGCTTCTTGAAGCTGGGACCTGCTGAGAACAGTAGGAGGTGTAGTCTGAATTTCTGTTGTTCCAGGTGTTAAAGGCGAAGAAGAATTGGCTTTATTCTCCACTTCAGTAGCTTTTGTAGCTGATTGCTGAAACACACTTGGAGACAAGAGCACTGAAGGTGTTACTGTTGTCGTGGCTGTAACAAACTGTGGAGGTACAACCTGTAAAAGAATAGAAAATTAATAAGCACTGTGCTCAGTAAGAATGAACAATGCTGTAAAGGCTGGAGAGATGAGCATAAAGAAAATGAAATAATTTGTAGCCACAATTATTCAGCCAGATATTGCAGAGTAGTTGCTCTTAATGATGAAATACCTACCTATGAAGATTAGTATAAATAGTACTTCTCATTTTCAAAGCTGATAAAGGTAGCAGCCTTGAGCATTCTTGTATGCAGACTTCCCTCCTACTCATGGGATTACTACCTTCCAAAATTTCTGGACCATAACAAATACAATGAAAGTTGAGCTTTTCACCTAAGTAATCAAAGGAGCCTGTAGCTGTTTTGAAAATTATTATTTTTCTTAGTAGTTCTCAGAAAGACCAGTCCTGCTTCCTGAAACCCCACTTCTATGGTCTCCCACCAATACACTCAAAATCTGAAGTTAAGTATCTCAAACATATTTAAAGAGATAATAATTAAATTAATGCTGAATGATAATTAAAGCATTGGAGTACACTGAAATACTCTCATTCTGTTTCCCTTTGGGGGGACGTGGGATAGAAATATTTTGAGGACCATCTTCCCACTTCATCATTCCACAGTTCTGTTTCCATTTCTTTACAAAAATCCACATACAGCCTTAACCACTTTTCCTTTTAAACATAAATTGCACATTTGTAAGACTATTACATTTGCATCAGCTGGACACCAATAAGTGTCCTCTTTGAGTAACTCTGACATCTCCTGATAACTGCAATCATTACTCAGGATGATCATCCGTGTCTTGCTCAGGCTTCCAGTATGACCAACATGGTGAAAAAAAGAAAATAAACAAGCCAATCTCACTCCAAAGAGAAGCAACACTAAATGTGATATGTAAAGATGTTTGATATGTCAGCAGAAAGAGTTCCCCTTGGATAACCAACGATCTTCAGAGGAAAAAGCCCTCCGAAGCCATCTAAAGTTAATGTGTGTATAATAACAACAGCAGAACTAGCAAACTGATTTTCTTGTAGTCAAAACTGTGAAGACTCAGAGCGTGGGATTTCAGCTGAAGACAATGTGTTTAAACTGACAGTTTACTATCCAACATGCATGCATTTCTTAAAATTCCCAAATCCATATAAAATGCTTTTAATTATGTAATTGTTTACTAACTGGGTCATGAACAGACTGTAGAGCTTATCTTATAGCAGGCCAGTACCTAAAACAGCATTTTACTTCAAGTAGGGTCATTTTTTTGCCTTTACCATCAGATCTGGGCATGCTACTAAAACTGCTTTCATGGAGAGCAAGTTTGACAAGAATGAGGCAAGAGATCTGAAAAAGGAGTGGGTGCATAAGGGAAAAGTAAAATTAAAATACAGATGCTGTCCTAAAATGAATACATAACAAAAAGATAATTAAAACCAATTCTTGAACACTTTACTGTTAGCAGTTATTTTGTAACTGCAACCTGAAACTTAAAATTGATATTATTTAAAAGTGTTATCCAAGGCAGTTCTAAGAATCTTAAATCTGTTTTTAGATTGCTAAAACTTGCTATTACAAGTTCTGCAGTAACAATTATTATTCCTTTCTTCTTTAATCTTCAATTTTTTCTGCTTTGTATCTTTTCATAAAATACAAGGTATCTCAGGAAAACAGAGGCAGTAAGGCAAGGATTGCATTTTAAGCCTCTGGGGGTGCTTAAGGTTGGGCCAAGGCTAACAGACCCTACTACAATATTATGGCATTAATACTCCCTGCTTGCAACAGGAAAAAAACCCAAACCAGTTCAAATGATGCAAACTCAGTGCAGGGCTGCAAATCCAAAAATGTGTTTTCATTTCTGCATTAGAACCAACAAGAAGAGGGACTGTACAAGAGCACTGCAACGACAGGAACTCCCCCTTCCTCCAGTACAGTTCTGTTTCATAAGAACTCTTTACATTTGGTCGGTGGGCAGTGACTATTTGAGATATCAACTGTGTACTGCAGCTGGTTTTTCTTCCCTTTTCTAAGAAAACCAATGAACAATTAGCAGAGGTACTTAACCACTTACTTGACTTGCTTTAGACAACGTTTTCGGCTGTGGAAACACTTCTGGTTCCTTGTTTTGTTGTACAGTCTGAGTTAAAGAAAAAACAAAAAGCAAAACTCACAAGTTACCATCCACAGCTCAATTTCTAGGGGTGGTTCTCTGTTTTTAAGAAAGCTACAAAAATGAAAATTTCAACAGATTTTAGATATAATTTGATAAATTTTCTAAAACCAATACAACCAATGGGAAGCTGGAAAAAAGAGGAAAAATCTGAATTTATGTTTTATGCTTTCAATATTATGGCAAACCTAGGATGCCACATCTCAATGCAGCCCACAGGCACCCCCAGCAGAAAAGGGTCAAAACTGAAGGAGTACAAAACACTCAAAGCAAAATAATCAGAAAAAGGAAATTGTTAATTGTATACTTTCAAATAAGGTACAGGCCAGACTTCCACCATATCAACTCTCATGACACTGCTCAGCCTGTATATAACCTTCTGTCCCTCCTCAGATCTCCAGCTTTGAGCAGTACTTTTCTGACACAAGTACAGATGAAATCTTTAGGACTTTTTCATCCACTAACAGCACCAGTTCGAAAAACCTCCTCCCCTACAGACAGGTCTGTCACTGACAGAGGATGCTAATGACACAAAACTAATGGAATTGGATTTCTAACCCAGCCATTCAATCAATATCACACAGTGCAAGTCCTTCATTATCTTCAAACAGCTAATATATAACAGCACATTTTTCAAGGGAAAAATACATGTATTCTAAAGCTTCATGGATATCAAAGCCCACAGAATACCTGAAGGGGAGAGATTATCTTGCTGTTCAAGGCTGATGGCTTACTGTGAGATTCTTTGAAGCTTTCTGGTGTTGCAAGTTGGCCAACTGAGGCAGAGATGTTTGGTGTTAAGGGAGTCTTAGTGAGAGACTGCTGTGGTGTTTGGTCATGCTGTGGGGTCAACCTGAGTTTCTGGAGAAGATCAACACTTGTATGAGATGCATTTGAGACAGTGCCTGTGTTTGCTGTTGTCAAGGGTGCTATGAGCTGGCTTTGGCCAGCCATTAGATTCTGTGGAGCGTGGTTCACTTCAGATGGCAGCTGATTCACCAGTGGGGATATGGGCTTGGCAGCTTGCTGCATAACTTGCATTATGCTGTTGCTTTGTTTGAGGCCAGGAAGCATCTGAGCAGGAGCAGCTTCCATTGTCGAGGCTGAATTAAGAACAGGGCTTAAACGAACTGAATAGCTTGAAACATTTTTCATATCAGGCTGGGAAACTGAAGCTGGAGGTATTATCAAAGGTGTTAAACAGTCCTGCTGATTGGCACTGGTTTTAACACTCGGACTTTCACACTTCCCCAGGGATTGTTGCATTACTGGTGACTGGTCAAAGGAAAAAGGCAAAAGCAAACTGTGCTGCTCTCTGGCAGGTGTGTCTGTCTGCAGCTTCTCCATTCTCTCTGGATTGGGATATGGAGCTGCAGGCTGTTCCTTTTGTACAGAGGTTCCAAACAGTTCCTCCAAAGTCAGGTGCTTCTGCCTTGACTGAAATGGCTAAAAAGAAGGGAGAAGGGAGTTTTCACTTTAGAACTAGGCACAGCACTGTGCAGCTCACACAGTCTATTACAATTCAAGGAAACTATGAGAGACAACTAGGTCAAATGCATATAAAATACAGTCTGGATATTAAGGGTGTCCTATTCACAGGAATTCTGAAATTCATTTAATTAAGAAGAACATCCTGGATATGTATGGTTTTTCTTTACAGCCATCTCAGGACAGTCTGTGCACTAGTAGGCAGGAAGGGGGAAGGCTATGGACTGAGTCAGGAACATGGCACCTGCCATCATCCATCAGCCCTATCTGCACAAGGCACTTTAGGGAACATGAAACAGTATTTACAAAGTTGGAAATAATTAGATCACCTAAAATATGGGAAAGAAACAGAGAAACCAGAAGCTGCACAACCAAGCTAGCAATACATGCATAGACAGTTTTTGTCACTTTTCATTAACAATGCAGATGTTATAAAAGGTAAGGGAATTCATATAAACATGTTTCTTTATATGCTTGAAAAGTGTGTATGTCTACACAGTTACATCTACCAGTCTTTAGTCTCTCCCAAAAATACACATCTAACCTACACCACCGGCATTTTTAGAATATTATGGTTTTACAGATATCATCTTCTAATATTTTGCTGAAAATATTTTAAAATGTTTTTTACTAAAGAGAAAATAAACAGCTATTATCAGTAATTGCAAAAATTTTCCTTTTTTTTTTTTTTCTGAGGTTGCACAGGACCAGAAGTTATGTAAAACAGCTGGACTGAAATACAACATTCTGTTCAGAAGACTGAATGGCCTGCAGCACAATTCCAGTGTATTCTGATGGTATGTCTAAACAAAGATGCTACTTCACAATGACAACTACTGTACCATGACATTGCTCTGCTGGCTCTGATTTCCCTAGCACAGAGAAGAGCAGCCAAGGCACAGCAGCACAGGTGCCACACAAACAGCCCAACGAAAAACCCCAGAGCTTGAAGTCACACTGTCTTTTGCCCAGGTTACTCATCTCTACTGTCACTGTTATTCAATTTTAGCTAGTTAAAGTCTGGCACCCTTTCATTTTGGGGCTGGGACATTCTGTAGTTTATAAACCTTATCTTAGGAATATTTTCCTAGAAAGTTGTTCTTTTTTCCACTGATCTTACTGTTCTGGAGACCTATCCTTCAACCATAAAGATTCCATTAAGAGGAAAAATCACTGTTCCAGATCATTTCAAGCTGTTCACTTCAGTATGATTAATTGAGCAGCTTTGCTTTATTAATACATTACAACAGTCAAGTAATAAACTGAAATCTCTACCATGCTCTGATCCAAATCAGACTGGATAGTCTCAAACATCAAGTCAATTTCCAGCATGAAGTATAAACCACCTCTTTTGCCTTGTCTATCTCTAGTTGAGGTGTACTTTGAGCATATCATCAACCCAGTGTGTTTATGAAGACCTTTAGCAGCAGGGGCTGCTTTAAGGCCACAAGATCACTCTATCTGATAGGAATAGAGTGCTACTGCTGCTGCTCAGAGGGTTTGTCCAAAAATGATTTCAGGTAAGTTAAGCTTTATAGGCCCAGCTCTGCTAATTCATGGTTCAGTATCAGTGTTCTGGTTCAGTTTTGCTGATTGCTGGCACGAAAGCATCTCATGATACAACTGATTTTAATTTTGAATTGCCAAGATGTGACACTTAACTACACAATATCACAGAGAAGACATTTATTTTTATTCCCAAATGTGTGGTATCTTTAGCATGAGATGAAGTTAATCAACATGCAAGTGTGACATTTTGGAGGGAATTTAGCAATCTTGCTGTACTTATCATATGCACACTATTTTTTGATTTCATAGGTCATCTGTTTTAATTAGATGAAAAATGTATTTTTATAGTTGAAATGGAATTTTTTTCCAGTAGTCTCTCAGTTGTCCATGTTACTAAAAATGTGGCTCAGAACCAACACATTTGAGATATATTTGAACCCACCTAGCTGGCTTCACAGAACTATCACTTATCTTACCCAATTAATTTTTTCCAGTATCTCTGAAGCTATTATTTTAAATAGCTCAACAGAATTAAAAATATGACACTTTACATGTTCTATAAATCAACTTTCCCTTTAATTACTTTGGAGGAATTTGTTAGAATCTTATCTTTCCAGTTTTTCCTTTATTGATTCCTGTTCTGCAATTCCATGCACTGTCAGGTGGAGCATTTCAGCTGATTTTGTACAGTCTACATGGAATGACCCAAAGAAAATAGGTGTTTTGAAAGCAAAGCCTCAGGCAACCCTGGTGCCAGGTCTCAGGCAGAGCTGGCTGCCAGGGCTAATTCCATCACTGACCCAAAACCAGAGGTGCTACTGAGGGGCTGGAAGGGCTGTGACAGAAAATAATCCCAGCAAACTCCCCACCCCTCATTTATTAATTCATTAACTGTTACTACCCCACTCATTTTAATTCATTAACTAAACCCCACTCCTAAGCCAGATTCCTGCTGCCCAGCCCCAGCCCTAACCCCAACTAGAAACTACTACTCCTCCAAACTCCCTATTTTGTTCGCAAGTACTAAGTGCAAAGTTGCCCACATTTTCCCAGGAGATTTCATTTCTCAGGCCCGGTGGTTTATTGCATCAGAAACACGCCGGTGACCCACGGCAGGGAGAGGAGACTTCACGGGGCATTTTCGTGGAGCACCAGCACTGCCCGTCCCATGCCCACTGGGTGGCACTGCAAGCAGGCCCACGGCACTTCGGTGTTACAGGGACTTCAGTTACTCCACAGTTTACTCACCCCTTCCCTAACTCTGTATCTGCAAAGTCTTGTATGAAGGCACAGCTCCCCTGTGCAGGACCACAGCTGTGGCTTTGAAGGCAGCACAGACCGACCTTCAGTAAATGTCTGAGGCACAAGACCTGACCACAGGGGCATGGCCATCTTTCCTTGCTTCCTGTCTCTCCAAGTCATCCCACACATTACCACGGAATGACTTCTTCCAGAAGCCAAGCTGGCACGTTTAAACATGGACATTCACAGTAGTGCAAACATAGCCTCTCATTTTCAAAACGCTAAGTCAAAAATCAGAATTTAGGATACTAAAAGTCTTCCAACTCATTAGTTTGTTTAAAGTGATAGTACATCCAGCAAACACTGAAGGCATCTTAAGAAAAAAAATCAATTTTGGTATAAAAACAAAGTACTAAATGAAAAAACCCCTTTATTTAGGGCTGGATGAAACATACCTGCTCTTGCACTTGTAATGAAGGCTTCTGTTCTGAAGGCTCTGTGCTTTCTGGCTTTGGAGGATTTGAATTTTGTTGCATTCCAGAACTTGATATAATACTTAGGTCACTAATCTGATTCTGAGGGGCAAAAGAAAGAAAAAAAAATAATACAAATATATGAGTTTTAGTCCACATTTACCCACTATACAGTCCTGTTGTTTACATGGCACTTGGACTGAAATACAGATGATGTACAAAGTACTGATTTTTGTAAGACACCGTGGAATTCAGAAATCATAGGAAATAAAAATCATACCAAGACATCCAGAATCTGGTATGCACTCATAAATGTTTTACTCTTTATTACTACAAGAAAAACAAAAAGAAAATACAACTGGCCTTATACTTTTACACCAAGAAAGAAAATGATAATGTTGAAAGAAAATGAAATGAAGAAATGAAAGAAAAGGTGGGCTTTTCACATCCTGTGTCTGCATTGGCTGCTAACAGAGAAATTTACTACACTTCATTAAATTGGGAACCCAAACTAGAACTGCTTAGGAAAAAAAAATCCAGACAGAAATCACCCTAAGTGGCTGTAAAGAGAGCTTGTCACTGATTTATTCCCACCAGATTTAACCAACCATCTACATTTATTTTCAGGTGTTAATTTGGTTTTCTGTGAACAAGACAAAACCAGGCAAGAGAGTTGCATTATAATACAGTATATTCACAGATGGATTTGGCTTCCATCTTTAATAAACATGAAAAGAAATATAGAAATTTTATTGCCATTAAAATGCCCAGTGAAAAACCCCACACTGTAGAATAACCCAGCTTTCAAAGGATAAACTACACGCTATGCATATGATAGAGCTCAACCATTGACACAACACATGATGACTGCTCTGGTATCTTACCCAAAACAGTAAAATATGGGTTAAACTTTTTAGCAGCAGATTAAAAAGCAATCTGAGCTCTATTCTTTTGATTTCAAATTCTAATTGAAATCAATAAATACAAAATCAAGCCTTTATATTGTGATTTAAGGACAGAGGAGAAAAGCAGACTCTCCCATCTTTCTGACTTTTAGCCACTAACTTGAAGGTCAAAACTCTTTGTGCCTGAAATGCTGGAGGCCTTTTAGTTATAAAACCAGGAAAGGCAGAGTTTACTTTTCACTAGAGGATAAGCTGCAGTATGTTTCCCTGCTCATACTGAAATACACACACAAAACCACACTATAAAAAGCATCCATTCACTTCATGAAAAAAAAATTCTCAGAGTTCATTCATTTTCACATATGGGCTTGATGTAGTGTGTACTTGAAGGATTAAGCTGATTTGGAATCCTAGATTAAATCACTCAGACCTTCATAAATCTCTTTTTCACTCCCTCTGCCCCCTTCTCATGCTGACACTCTGCCAATCTCATGTGGGCTGCACACAAGGATTACTGTATGATCCATCTGGAATGTACCAGGCAGATAAGTACTTTCTGCTCCTAAATACAAATTCAGGCATAATTACCAAGTACCATAAAATTATTCCAAAAGAATTAAGACAGGAAAGGTCTCTCAAAAAGCCATTTTCCAAACAAGTTGGTTACTTCACCAAGTTAACACTGGCACACACTGGCTACAAGGAGTTCCAAAATTAATGTGCTGGGGTTTTTTTCCTAAAGCTGAGGTAGTCAACAGAACATTGTCCAAAGAAGTTTGCTTGAAACGTGACCAACATTGTTCAGTTGTGCTTTTCTGACAACTGTACACAACTACAATCATAGCAGCTCTGATGGGATCACCATGAACAGATTCATTTATGGTTCATGTACACACAAAAAGGAAATAAAAGTAATTATTCCAGTTCCACCGGTGTTCTAAAAATATTAGGAAATAAACACACACAAATATAACAACAAGAAGAAATGAAAATACAACTCCCCAAAGTTTTTAAGTAGCTTTGCTATAGCCCATGCCTGCCTATTTCACTGTTGTATTATTGGCACCACAAATGTTGACTGTCCACCAAAATATCTGCATACCAGTTCCTGTTCATCAGAATTTTACTTGTCTACATGGCTTCAGCCATGATGTTTAGGAACATTGTTTCTAGCAAAAGCTTTTCAATACTATTACATGAAGAAGATCTGAAAATCAGAAGAGAAGCTGGAATATCCCAAGCCATCCAACAGCCATCTGCTAGGAATGTATATTATCCACTACTGCAAGGACAAAGAGGGAAAAAGGCTTCATCACACCCACGAGGGCACTACCAAAGCAGTGCATTCTTGTGCTATGGGTTTTTTCCCTTTGCAAAAAGACTTCAATTTCTTCAAATCTGTCTAAACTGATACACCACTGAAAGATGAATCATGCAGGTCGTGATGTTTCCTTCTGTAATCTTACAAAAGCTGCTACTTGCACAATGCTGACCTTCATACAGAGACACCTCTCCCCAAACAGCACCCAAACAGTGTTTGTTGTGATACAAACACATTCAGAAGTAATTTTTTTTCCAGCTGTATTTTAAAGCATTGAAAGAACATATGAGTGATTTCCAGAAATTAGTATCTAGCCTAGGTCAAAGATACTGTATTGTTTGTCACATTGACCTGACCTCAATTAACATCAGGATTAATCCACATGCTGCTCATCCCACATTGTACTGGAACCATCTAGAATCCCACAAAGACTCAAATCCCAAGTACTCAAAGGAACTCTGCTGCACAAGCAACTCCTGGAAGGAATCAAGCACTGCACAATGTGCTCACTCTTCTCCCACCAGCACAGCCACAGAAGCCACACCATGGTTCTGCAATGCAATACTCACACATTGCTTTACTATGGCACATTCCTGTATTATTATACTGGGGAAGAGGCGTGTTCAGAATCTCTGTTTCCATTTCTGGATCTCCCACACATTACCTTTATATTCATCCTGCACGTATGAATTTGGTCCTCACAACTATATAAAGTAATTCTTTCCTAAGAGAACTAACATTCCTCATTATGTAACCTTGTGAATTTAGCACTGGCAAAGGATAACAGACTTTCTCTTCCAAGATTAATTAATTTATTAAAAGGACAAACAGTAGATATGACAGAAGAAATAAACTGCAGAATAGAAAGACAAGGAACAGTATTGTTACATTTAGTCTACAGCTAGTAAAAAATATGCTTCATAGAGTCTACAAATGTACTGAATGACTCAGTCTCTAATACCACAAGACATCTTTTGAGACTAAGAAGAGACAGATGCTGTTTGGCATAATTTTTATTTGCTATTCCCAGAGACAAAATTTTCTCACAGCAGGAAAAATCAGTGTAAAATGGGTCTGCCCTGCTACACTTCAAGTTGGACCACATGATCAGGATTCAATCCATCTTGCCTGAAATCAGAGATTGTTTCCTAGTACAGTGTTCCTGAGGGAGGGAACAACACATCAGTCTGAAAACAAGGCTGCTGAAACTATTGCAGACACTGCCCACTCTTTAAACAAAGCACAGCTGATGTGCTAAAAACTCATTTCCAGATAAGGGACATTTACTTACTCGTTCATATTCATCCTTGGCTTTACTAAGCATTTCCAGGATGTCAATGGGCCTGTTTTCATTGCAGCCATTGGTCCTGCTGGGACTTTTTCTGTCCTGGGAAACTTGCTGTGACCTCTGAGCTTCTTGTTCAACCACTCTGTAACAGGAAAGGAGAAACAGGATTTAAAAATTTAACTAGAGTTAACATCTTGCAAAAAGCAGTAAAGAAAAATGTACTCCCAGCACATTAACCCATTTTTCTGCCTGAATAAAAGCCTAACACACAGCTGACTGAAGTTACACAAGTTTTCATTTGCTACAAGGTTTATACAAGTCAAATTGTCAAATGGTCTGGACGATTTATCTCCCATTCACAGAGCACTGGTCTGTCTCTCACAGTTTGCCCACAGTAAACACTACTTCTATAAAACTCTCATGTTTAGACATTTTTACAATGAAATATGTGGACATCCAAGCATGTGACAGACAAAAAGCATATGTATTATACCAAAGACTAAGATACAATTTTTACTCTTTACTTCTTAACATGCGTTTTTCCATATTTAGCCAAGTCAAGCCACGTTATTCAACAAAATCTATTACCAAACAGTTCTAGTTTAGGATGAGGCCTAGCATAATACAACAAACAAAGACGGGGGAAAGCTGAGAGCTGGCTCACACCAGATATCTCTGGAATCAGTCTGCAAGAGGACTTAGAGCAAGTTACCCCTCCCACCCCCACCTAAGGCTCCGGAAAACAACATTAAACCATTTCCTTCTCAAGCTGCCCTGTAGTCATTCCAATTACCTGCATTTCCTCTGGCCTCTGGTGCCTATGGTTTATTTACCACTTCTACTCCACCCCTGCCTGCCTCAAGTATCCAAACCCTTCAATTTGAAGGACAGGTAAGAGATGCAAGAAGATCATGTGTACATGGTCATTTCAGTAATAAAAGTAAAAGCAGCATATACTCCTAATCCATATGCAGTTCACAAGATATACATGGCTGTGCAATGCGCTAAAGCTTATCCTCTTGAAATAAACACACACCAGCCTGTAATCCCTTCTTTTTTAAGCCTGCATTAATCAAATATGTTAAGAAAAAACAAGCACTGTAAACAGGGCAGAGCTCTGGAGCTGGCATGCCACTTGAGAACTCTCTCATGCTGTGGAACTGATGGCTGAGGGGGGAACCAAGAGGTGCCATCACAACGATCACAGAAAGTGTCAATCATTCCAGCCTCCAGTCTCTTTGGGTCAGTTAGAATTCAGGACAAACTCTAGATTTTATAGACTGTTATTATTTATATGCACCTCTATGTTTACATTTCTGAGGAAAAAAATAGTTCAAGTTTTAGAAGTTTCTTCCCAGTTTTCTAGCAACCAAGCTTCTTAACTTCACAAGGGTTTAGTTGTGTTTAGCTGAAAAAGGGTTAGATTTGGCTTTTAACAATTTGATGTTACTTTCAGAATTTTTAATCATACAAGCTGGTTATTTAATGAGCTTCTGATAATTTCCAGTCTTCTCTGTAAGCAGCAGTCACCTGAAAAGGTAATTTACAATAGAAAGGCCAAGGTAACCCTGCCAATTTCCAAGAACTGCAGCATGTGCTTGTTTGCATGAAGTAGCTCAATACTCCACAAGTGTTTCTATGGTGACACCCTGAGAGAACATTTTGTTCCAGCACCCCACGTGGTCACCCAGTCCTGGCTTAGGACCTCTCTAAACTCAACTCCAAAACAAATGATGAGAAAGAGCAAGGTAAGAGAATCCAAATACTTTGCTGAGATTTTAAGTGCCAGCATAATTGTGTAAGAAAAAAGAAACACTTCAGTTAAAGGGAAGATGCTGGCCAACTGAAGTCACACATGTGCTGCCTGGCAGGCAAAGCAAAGGCTTCACTCTTGAGACCCTCCTTCTGCCTTAATTAGTTGGTCCAGAAGGTTTCAATAAAACATCCTCCCATGAAAACAGTACTCATTGATCCACAGCAAAACATCTTCAAGGAGTGCATCCATTTCACAGAAATGTTTCATAAAGATTTCTGATAAACAGTTCATAATGTTTTTCTCTTGTTCATTATGAAGTGTTTGTTACCTTTTTAAAGTTTACTTTCTTTTTGAAGAATAACAAATTCTCATCTAGATAATTGTCTAATAGCTCAAATTCCATATTCTGTCTTATGCAGGTTACATTTCAATGGTGATGGAATAAAATGTGAAACTGTATCCCCAGAACTCTGAGATACTTTCCCAGTTCTAGTCATCTGCCTGTATCTCAGAAGCCACTTTGGGTCTGACGGCTGAAACAGGATAAAACAAGCTTATAAACTAAGCTAAAAATAACCCTCCCTACAAACTCATAGGTGAGAATGTAAAAGTTTTCTCAAATATTTGAAGCCTTCCAGTTTCTGTCCTACTTCTTCTAGAAAGGTCAACAATCAATCATCTTAGCTTGACACAAATTAATTGTTTCTGAAATCAGGAGTTTGATGACTCCCGTGAAATGTTTTCATTTCAGAAAATTCTAGAATTCTTAAAGAAAAGAGAAATAAATATTTCTGTAAATCAAATACCTAAATACTTTTCCTGGGGGAAAAAAGTCAACTAATGCAAATCTGTACACTGAGCATGCTCTGTGTGCAATCCAGGATTAAATCTTTTTTAAGCAAGGCCTGCTGTTTCTTTCCATTATATCGGATAGTGGAAGAGGCACACATTCCTTCAGGGACACAGTAGTTGCTGTGACAGTTTGTTGAAGAATATCTGCAGTTATAGCATTGAAAATATACCCAGCACAACCTCACAGAAGGGCAGGGGGAGGGAGAGAACGTGAGAAGTGAAGTCTGTGATTACAAAGCCTAATTTACTTTTCTTTTTGAAGATAAGCCACCAAAATATAAATGGATGGCCTGCAATCTTGTTAACTCAGTCTGGCACAATAAGGTCAAGTCAAATGCAGGAAAGAGAATGCAAATCTCCTTGAAACCTTTTATGGTTATGTTTTTAAAGTGCTGAGGTACTACAAAGGCAGCACTCTTCCCTATCAGTCATTAAGAAAAACTCCACCTTAACAAAAAGGTGCAAATCCAAATTTCCACCCCAAAGACAAAAAAACTACAGAACAAAATGAATACTCTCAGAAGAAAATGTAAATATTGCAATCCAGCAAAAAGGGTAAATGTGCTTTAGGGACTGTTGTGCCATGGCTAGACTGATCTGTTACCTAATCACACTTTTTAAGATTCCTGAAGTATCTGTAGCCCATCATTTGTGCTAGAGTGACCAGACCAGTTTAACACCAAATGGACTCAAGGTTTGCTGTCTGAAACTACCTAGATTCTACCTAATTCTCCTACTATTCTCCAATCTCTTCACTTTAGTCAGGAATAACAACTAGGTCTTATAAAACCCAAACAAAACCAACCAAAAAACCCCAACCATCATGTATTTCATTACACCTTCTGCATTAGAAAATCTTTTGCCAGTATCCCCATACAAAATAGAAGGTAAAATAATAAACAATGCTCATACTTGTTTTCTTTGAAGAATGCCAACTAGTACTTCAAATCATTTTTTAATCACTTAACTGAAAATTTAATGCTGCAGTTTTTTTAAAAAACAAAACTATAATTTTCACTAGTAAAAAAAAAGTGTATTAGCAAGAATGTTGTATTCCTCCATTTTAGGAGAGTGAGGAAAAATCAGACACATTTAATAATTTCTAAAAGGCTCACAGAATAATATGGCCCCAGTACTTACTTAGCCATGAGTTTTGCTATTCGATGACAGTCGTTCTTGTCATAAAACCAAATACTGTAAATTGACACTAGAATACAAGAAAAAAAAGCAAGTGTAAGACAAAAAAAAAGAAAAAATAAATCAATAGCAAAAAAACCCAGTAGTCCATTAGCTCTGCAACATATGAATTTCCATCAATTTCCACTGAAATATTGTGTGACACCACCTACTATTTTTAAAGTAAACAGAAGTGGCACAAGTGCAAACATAAATACTACTTCAGTCAGGTTAAATGGAAGAACTACATCATCCTGATACAGCTAGTAAATAAAAGTGGCAGTAATACAAAGTTTTAACCAGCAGGTGCCTTCTCACTACAGTTTCAACATCCTTTTTTGAATTACTGACTTTCTCATTTAAACTAGACCAAGGAATATCCATTTAAAAAAACCACTGATTTTTAAATTTGTCAAATTCGAAGACCAACATGAACATTTGAATTACAGTACATCAGTTCAGTCAGAGTCTCTCTGGAAGGTTCCCTCTCCAGAAGGAAGCAGTACCAAAGCTCCCATCACACTGTAACATTCATGGAACAGCTTAAAACTAGATTCATCGTGACCCCTGCTCTTTGAAGGTATCAAGGACAAAGCAATGAGAGCAAAAGAGTTCCAGCTCAGCAAGACACTCAGCCGCATTCTGGCTTTCAGAATAAGTAAAATTCCATTGAAAGTTTGCAGAGTTGGAGCTCAACCAATGAGCCCCCACAGAGGGAGAAACTTCATCAGTAGCGCCATGAGCTGCTCCTTCCCCAGGAATCCCTCCAAGGGGCCTTCACCCACACACCAGCTCATCTCCTCACTGCCCCCACAGCTGCACCAACACCACAAAGCTCCACAACTTTCTTCAGAATTGTATTGAATCCAGCCCACAAAGTAGATTATTTTAAATCTTAGTTCACCTATGAAGTTTGTCAAGGTATAAAGTGCAAGGATGTCAAAGGCAATTGGACACTTTACATATGTTACCATCAAAGTCTTTTAATTTCTGAAAAAGACGCTTTCAGCCTTTTAAAACTCATCTTTATACTGCAGCTCATGTCAATGATTTTATGTAGCTGAAATCACTGATAGTAAATACTCTTAAAGTGAAGGAAAGGAATGTTTAAAAAAAAATTACTCAATCATTTCCATAAAGACAAAATTTTTATTTCACAGTGAAATCCTTTTTTTTCTTCACTCATTTTTTTCCTTCTCAAAATACTAAAAAACCTCAATCAAAGCCCAGTCAAAATTATGTCAAGCTATGGCAAAGAGGGCAATTATTTACCAAACTTTCTCTGGCCCCTTGAATCATCCCAGGTGTACTTTGTTGGGCCAAAACCCTCAAGAAGTCGCTAATTTCTAGAACAATATCCTACAACAAACTGAAATTCTTGGCTTCTCTTTCTTTTATTAAATAACAGCTGTATTAGTTTTCGTGTTTGTTTCTTTAGAGGTTCCAGCTTAAGTAATAGATAACAAAGCTTTCCAAGCCATAAACAAAGAAACCAATGCACAAAAGATATAAGCCAATATAAAAGCATTTCATAAGTGTAGCCAATGCTTATCAAATGCTTTGATCCAACTTTGCCATTTAATACAACTGGATTTTTCTGCTGCATAGAAGCCTACAAAGTTTCCAATTTGTTACATGACTAAAGAAGTAGCTCATGTTTTAGCAATGAAGAAAAGCTCTTTCCCTTTCCCTAACTTCATTATCAGAAAAACTGCCAAGAGGAGAAAGCTGCTTCATTTTTCCATCCAGCTTTTCTACACTGAATGCTGGGCAGAATCTTTAGCAATCAAGTAACAGCCGTTTGTAATCAGCAGCAGCAAATCTTTCAGTAGGATTCACACTACATTTTGACATCCCTGAAGTAATGAGTAACCCATACCACAGACAAATCAGGTTTCATAAAACTAAGAGAAGTCATCCATTATCTTTATCTATGTTCTTCTCTGACATATGTCATTTTTTTTAGAAACACTGACCCATAAATATTTATCTAAACACGTTACACTCAACTCCTCTCCACACTTGTCTGGATCTATCCTTAAAACCTGATTAAAATTGAAATGGAAAACCAAAGAGCTTTTGAGAGAACAGAAGGATTATGGAAGACTTCCTGCTCAAGCCTAACAGCTGAATAATACCAAAAGAAAGGTCTTGGACTCTTCTATAATCTGGATTAAGAATGGGAATAGCCAAGTGCCACTGCGAGACAGAAGCCTCATCTTTGGCAACATAAAATGAAGCAGCATCCCCAAATTGTAGTTTCACTTCAGCTCTCTTTTAAAGTAAGCAGCAAGAGGCAGTGTCCCCACCCTCACATTCCCATAACTTTGTTAATCTGTTGTACCCCAAGTGGCCCTTCTCCCTTATGTCAGCTGGGTACATTTTAATGCAGACCAGCTCCTTGATCCTGTTTCTGCATCAGCTTCACAAAAAGCCATGTGAGCCTAAGAAAGAGCACAAACAAGAAGCTTGGGACACACAAGAAGGCAAAACTGTTACAGTGGAACTGCTTGCCAGAGGAAGTACACATGGACTCATCAGCACTGCCAGTTTTGGAGGTTCTGGTTTTGGACACTGTCACTCCCTTCCCTAAGGTAGTTTAGCCATTTGTGCAAATGCATCTTCAACCATTCAAAGAGATGATTTGTTTAAAACTTGCCTTAACCATCTGAAGAGCTGGTAGAAGGGGGAGAACATTTTTATTTTAGAGGTCCAATTTAGATATTGCCACAACTGGAAGTGGAGTCTTTCAAACTCTTGAAAGAAAAGGACTGATGTTTTGAAACACTTCCTAAAATGTAACCATGGAGAACAACTCCATCTCACTCCCATAAAGAAAAGCACATATATGCATCATTTTACACTTCAAATAGAATTTAAGGCAAAATGACATTAAGCTCTCTCTTAAAGCTCATATTTCTTCTAGTGGCAATGCCACCTCTCCTCAGTCAGTCAGCTCTACTATCATCTTCACTGACACTGCTCATATTTATTTCCTTAGTGTAGATATTAGCCTGCCACATAGATTTATAAACCATTAGAATGAATGAAAAAAGTTCCTCCCTTTTCTATTTCTTTAAATACCTAAGGCCATTTCACAAATACAGCTCACAGCACAATTCCAAAGCAGGAGCAGGGAGTTAATTCAGCAGGTGCCAAATAGCATCCAAGCTCAGGAGCACTTTCACAAACTGCCATCTGACAGTGTTATGTGGAAGAAGAGGGATTGCTGCTTTGCAACCTGAACCACAGAAGAAAACCTCTTGCAGTTAGAGTGCCATCTTTCAGGTCAAACAATGTATTTTTAGAACTTCTTTACAGTTTTCAATTGTTCTTCCCCTCCCCCAACTTGCATTGCTTCTTCTGCTATGAAGATATGAAGAACAGGCTCCTTTCTTATCTCAGACTAAACCACTGGGTTAATGTGCTTCTGAAAAGCCAGGCAGCCTCAGCAATCACAGAGATATGTTACACTTAATGGAACATGTTTGATAACAAGAGACTTTCCTTACCAGTTTTGAAACCAGGCAGGAGCTCTTTGAAACACTTCTAAGGCAACTCATTTCACTTTCGCTGTTCCGGATACAAGCTGTTTTCATCAATAATACAACAAGCCAAGAAGACAGCACTTTGTAACTGAGTTTTCCACTTAAATGTATAAACCTCTCAAAAATCCATTATTTTTGTATTACTAACTCTTACCTTGGACAGGAATAAGAAGCAAGGAGAAAACCACACCACCACAAACAAAAATTCCACACCAAACAAGGACCATTTATTTTAGTACCAAACTTTCATACTAAACATCTGTCTTTTCAGCAGCATGGAAATCAGCCTGCCTGACCTCCCACGTGAACTGGCTTGGATTAAAAACCCTTTTAATCAAGACCAACACAACCGATACAAAGGAAAGGTTATAAATGAGAAAGGCTCAGAAGAATCTTTCCTGCAGACTTTAAGAGGTAAGTTTGCCATTGCTTAAATCTTTAACAAATTTTCCTCAGTTATTAAGCAAACGATTAACTAACAGCTCCAGTTTCTCACATTACAGATAGAAGGGAAGTACTGAACTTCAGACTGGACTATTATTACTGTGACTGGCTGAATTGTATGCATTTTTTAAAACAGAGTTTAACAGGCTTTCCACAAAACACAGATGAGAAAACAAGCTTAGGTTCATTAAAAAAAAAAAAAGTCAATGGGATTCAGTGTTTCATGAACAAATATTTGGAATAATCTAAAGAATGTGCATGTGTCCAGAGGGAAAGTTCAACAGGGATCAAACATACCTGGCAATACCGATTCCAGACTAAGAAAGAATAAATGCCACATTAGGTATGAAATATAATCTCAAAAATTTTACTTTTTAAGAGTAATTCTAAATTTAAAGTGCTACAGTAAGTCAATATCTTTTCAATTTGTCACTTTTTTCATCTGTTCATGTTTGGAGGTATTTGCTTTCTTAAAAACAATGAAAACAAGAATACATTTTTTTTCTATTTACCACTGCAAGTGGTATAATTTCTCACAGCTTCTTAGTCACACCCTTTATTCATCTTTGCTTTAGGGTCTTACTCCCACAAATAAATGGTGTAAGTTTTGGTGCAGTGCTACATCCAACTTTTCAGGTTTGATATTCTTTTGAGACTGGAACCATAAGAAGCCAGAATAACTATGAGAACAAAAATTCTGGAGTGAGGAAAGATTGCCCATTAAAGGCTGAAATATGAAAAAGGCAGGACTGGGATGTGGGCAGGGGGGAAGAACCTCACAGAATAATGAACAACAAATTGACCCAAATGTCTTCCATTTCACTCAGAGAACAGCAAAATGCAGATATAAGAACAGTAAAACCCCACCAAAATATTATGATCTAGTATAACAGGCAAATCATTCTTACAGCCTCCAGCCAAGCAAAAATAATGTTTGTGGACTGCTTGTAAAGTTCCCCACCTAAGTCGTTAGCAGCTCTGTGCAGACTGGAGTAGGTTACTCACTGTCCTCACAACAGCTCTTGTGCTGCTGAAGACAGAAATGCCAGAGGTCTGATCTGCTGCACGGAACAGACTTGGCCTTATTATCTACTTAAGTCAAGACAGAATCCCAGAACAAAGTGAAAACATGAAGTTTGTAAAACAGTAGTATCACACTCAGTTATAAATAATGTTGACATGGAACCTTCCCCAAATTTGTGGTGACATAAGTTTGCTTTGATCATCTTCTACTGTTTTTACCATGCCCTGGTGAAGCACAAATCTCTATTTGTTACTGATCCTGTTACAATGTAACTAAAGAGGCATAAGGCATGTTTGTCTCTGCCAAACAGCACTATTAACATGATTTTAGGCTTTTACTGGATAGCCCGAGCCATCACCCATCTGTAAGCTAAAGAAACAGAATCAGCAGTTCAGTCACTCAGCAACCTTAACAAGGCAACTTACTCATAAAGGGTTTCTAATGATGGCAGCAAATTTCTTCAAGGACACAATAAAAGCCACTCTACAAGACACAGGGTTGTGTAAGAGGCAGCTTTTTCTTACACAAACTAGCAGTCTATCCTCTTGCAGTCATTAAGGGATCGCAGAAGAACTTCACCTTAAGCCATTAGAGACAGACGACATTAAGCCCTTGGAGATACATATTATATTAACCACGGGCTTAAAGCTCTGATTTGAATTAGTTCCAAAAATGCAAAGGTTTTTCATGCCAGCAGGCAACTGAGCATAAGTGGAGATCCTTCTGCATGAAGGGAACTTGGACAAGAATCCCCTGATCTGCCCATACAAATAAAATATACACATGTTGAAATTTGTCTGCAAATCCAAATTTGCTTGCAAATTCACAAATACTATGCAATAGATGCAAACAGCTTTTACACAATTCAGCCATATAATTTGTTTTCTAACTCTTTCAGAGGACATAAAATTTGGAAAACCTCGTGTAAAGAAAATAATCCAAACCAAATCAACTTAATGCAACGTGTAACAGAGTTAGTGGTGTGGAAATGATAAGGAATAAAAAGCTTAGATGCCATTTTCAATGCTTTTAAGCTTGTATTTGAACAAAGTGAGCACTATCAGAGGGCACAAAAACTCATCTGCAGTTTATTTGTGGCACCTGAGAAAATAACTAATGACATGCTAACTGCACTGGACATCTTCCATCTGCAATCACTGGAGACAGGATGGGGTAATGAAAGAAAGGATAGTTTCTGACTCAAGTCTTTTAAAATGACAATGGGAAAAAAAATAAGAGGAAAAAAAATACTCTTGATTACTTTGGAATGCAATTCCCACATCCAGTCTGTAATTTTTTCCTTGCTCACCTTTGTATGAATTCCTGCCTTCCTTGTACTATTCTGTCTCTAAATCCCACGAGCCTCCCACAGATCTTGCACACTAGTGCCCACCAGGAAAAGGAGAGCTTTCAACAATGAGAAAACAATTGGCTTCAAGGGTTTCTAATGAACTCACACACAGCCGGTACCTTCTCTGATTACAACTACCTGAAAGGAGGTTGTAGCAAGGTGGTGCTTGTTCTCTTCTTCCAAGTAACAAGGAATAGGACGAGTAAATGGCCTCAAGTTGTGCCATGGAGGTTTAGACTGGGTATCAGGAAGAATTTCTTCATGGAAAGAATTGTCAAGCCCTGGAACAGACTGCCCAGGGCAGTGGTGGAGCCACTGTCCCTGGAGGTGTTTAAAAGCTGTGTAGATGTGGTACTGAGGGACATGGGTTAGTGGTGGACTGCACAGTGCTGGGTTAACGGTTGGGTGTGACGATCTTAAAGGTATTTTCCAACCTGAATGATTCCATGATTCTTCCTTGAAGTGATCCTCTAGTCACTGTCACACACCATGGTAAATCCACAGCAGCTCCTGCTTCCTTATTACCATCAGCAGTTCCAACAAATGAATCAACTTCTTACTTCCCTTATGTCAACAATCACACAGCTGCAATTCTTTCCTCCCACCTTAAGGTCCATCCTATCCCTACCACCTCCATCTACAGCTCCTCCTCCTTCCAAACTGAGCACTCTGCTTAAACACCCTACTCAATACAGTACTTTTCCTAAGTTCTTGCCAGTCACTTCCCTAGTCTCCTAGACTTTTCAATTTACTGACCATTTTTGACTTTTTCCTCTTCATGACACTTACAGAAGGAAGATGGCTAAGATTATGAAACAGAGGAGACCATCTGCTGTAGGCTGCTCTTTGTCACCCTGATGGAATCTATCCTACTTCTTACAGATCCCAGAGGCCTTCCAAGGGGGAAAGAGGAAGGGATTAACATTTGACTGGTCTATTAGGTACACCAAAGCATAGCCAAAGCAGTGTTCCCATCTCTTAACTCAAGGGAATATTCTGATAGGAGGGAGACATGTTTAGATTAAACCTATCAGATCACTAATTAAAAAGACCAGAGCAATACTGCTCTGAATTTGGTAGTACTTCTCTTTTTACTGAAAACAGGCAGTAATCATAATATAATAGCACAGCTACTTAAGTAAACAGAAAACATCATCAGATATTTCACAGGGACCTGCCACATTACATTATATTTGAAACAGACATCACAGCAATCAGAAGTGATCTAAATTATAAAACTGAAGTTTATTTGGATTAGAGGAAGTTATACTCACAGCTAGCATTTCTGTAGAGAAGAAAAGGTTCGTGGAGCTGAAACTCCAAGTCTTTATTCACTGGTTCAACCAGGTTGTGCATATTCAGTCGATTCACTATTGTAAAACCATGATAAGGAGAAGCTGACCTGTTGTTTCAATTAAAACAAAACCAAGGATGAATACTTTCATCAACATAAGTAATTTTCTGAAACAAAGTTATGAATTCATCTTCAAATTTCCACTGCTTTACTATGTGCAGCTTTAGCAGTCCTGAAGCTCTCACAGTTGTTTTTCTATGCCATTTCTTGGTATGCCACCTAATTTCAATTTCAAACTACACTTACCTCAAAGCAGGATTAGGATTAACATTACAGTTCTACACTGCTAAACTGCTGAATCAAAGATATGCCTCTGAAAAATCTATTAAAAAAAACTAGGGCATGTCCACCATTAAAATGCAAATGTATTCAATACCTAAGACAGTTTTGAGGCAACTTAAAATTTTTTGATTAGAGCAGAAAAACCAAACCACTTACACAGCATCATTACCTTACTGTAAATAGACATGACAATAAAAAAGAGCTGCTATCTTAAATAGAGTGAAATACATTTACAGGGGGAACCATAAACAGTAATTTCTTCCTAAAGGGAGACTCTGGAAATAAGGACTTAACCCAGTGTCCTGAAAGTACATATTAAATTATCCAGAATTGTATTGCTTAGTGAAGCAATTTTTATTATCTAGATTTTTGCTGGACACCAGGTGGAAAAAGAAAACACTGAGCAAGCATTGAAAATTCAAGATAGTTTTAGATCTGTTTTCTCTTGTTGCATGAATGTCCTGTCAGCTCTCAGCTGTGCCTGTGAGCTGGTGTAAAATCAACAACAGCAGCAGAGTGAAGGCAGGCTATAAATCAGACACAATTAGCTGGTAAATATGAAGATTTCAGTAACAATATGGCCACCATTACCTAATGATCATCAACAAAAATCTGTCAAGAGCTTCCAAGGATACAGTAAACAACTCTTACCATCACAAATGAGTCTGTTAATGCGCCTTCAGAAATTGTCTGAAATCATCAGCTAGTGACATTGAAAGCTTTTGCTTTGGTTTTTTTTAAGTTTGGTTCACTTTCCTACACTAAGTCTTTCCAAGCTGGGAGCTAAAGTAACAGGAACTGGTTACTCAAATCCCTACATAGTGACAGGATAAAATATTGTAATGCCCAAATTATGAGAGTCTGTTTCAGGATGGCTTAAGTCTGCATTATTTCTACTTCTTACCTTCAACAAAGTGTTATTTCATTTAGATTATTTGCCTGTAATTTAAAATTTGACCTCATGATTCATTTTATGAGCTGGTTCTCCTCCTCACTCCTTTTACCCATCCTTCATAACTGGGAATTTCCTTCACAGTTTTGATGAGGAAATCAAATAGCCCCCAAAACCAGACACTATGAGATCTCCAGCTTCTGGGCAACTTCATCCATTTACAAAAATTTATGCCATTTTCCAGGAGAAAATTAAAACAGATTATTTAATTTCTCATTTCTATTGTTTTCCTAATCAACTTCACGGATTGTAGAACACAAAGGGAGACTTGACATTTAATAAACTCAGTGCACTATCGAATGCTCCTGGATTAGTAAAATAAGCTCAATAAACTAGTTTTTGATGTGGGTACATATGTAGCATTCAAGTTTTATGCTGTCTCAGCAGTAGTTTTAGGGACTTTTGACAGAGTTATTCACCCTTGTGCAGAGTTTGTTCTTTTTGAGTACCCAGCAGTTAACAGCTGGACAAGTAAGTAATGACAAGTATGAAAGCTCTGCAGGAAGTCATCTGGAGTTTGTTTTCTTAAGGAAGGAAAATAAACATCACCACCACTGTATCTCCCCTCCCCCCAAAAAAACAACCCAGAACAAACCGACCCTTACCTTTTATACACAAATAAGGTCCCTTCTATGTCGGTTTTCTCCTATAAAAGACAACAAACGCACTTCAGGCATCTGCTTGTTCACACAGTTATGCAGGTTTTGTAGAGAGTTTTAATTACAGAGACTGATATTATCCTTATCTTTCCATAAGGTTTGATATGACAGGTCTAAAAATATAATCTCCTCTTTTCAGAAACTACCTAATTTTTTTATTAGAAAGATTAGGAAGGTAAACCCCTCCAAAAGACTCTGCTCATGCTCTCAACCTTCCGATGTGACACACAGCTTTTCACAGCTTTTTTCCCATGCTGAGCCTGACGAGCTCAATATCAACATGTTCTATTCCTCAGTTTTACTCCAAGGACAGCAACAACAGCACAGTTGTTGCTGTCCTTGGAGTACGGGACATGGCTCTGTTTCAGACTCCAGCTTCCAGAGCAACCCTCACCAGGGGCTGGTGATCCACGAGCGCAGAAAGTTCGTGCAGCTCCAGGGCTGCACGTGACAGAATGAAGGTCCCCGCACTCCCTTTTTTATAGCTCTGTGATGAATCCGGTGGTCAAGTCAAAATTGTGTTTTAATGCAATAACGAACACTAACATCTCTTCTATCTCCCTCTTACCGAACAAGGGCTCTGTGCAACAGGCACGAGCAACAACAACAAAGTACGATTAAAAAAGAGAAAAAGTCAATGGCCACCAGGAGCCAAAGCGCTCCCCAGCCCCAGGGCGGCCCCAGTCAGAGGGGAAACGGCGCCGCCTCCCCGAGCGCACACACGGCCTGGCCTCTCCTTCTTCCTCTCCTCTCCCTCTTCCTCCTCCTCTCCTCTCCCTCCCCCTTCTCCCCCACCTCCTCCTCTTCCTCTCCTCTCCCTCTCGCCTCCTCTCTTCGTCTCCTTCTCTCCCCTCTACCCCAACACAAGGGGGGGAACGCGCCCAAACCCCAAACTTCCCCGTGGGCGAGCGCAGCTCCGCGCGGGCCCCGTGCGGACGCTCCGGGCCGGGCAGCTGCCGGGGCGCGGGCACGACTGGGCCCGCTCCGCCGGACTCACCCACTCGTTGTCCTTGGGGCTGAAGCTGTAGAGCGCGACCTGGCCGGTCACGTCGGCGATGCCGGTGATGAAGGGGTCGTGCCGCCGCAGGGCCGCCAGGCTCATCTCCTGCCCCGCTCTGCCCGCCGCCTCCATCTTGGATCCGGGCAGCCCCGCCCGCGGAACGGCAACAGCCGCGCTGGTGCAGCGGCGCANCCGCCCGGCCCGCGCCTGCCGTTCCGCCCGCCGCCCAGGGCCGCCGCCCCGCCCCGGTCCCTTTGCTCGGCTCTGGGCCCGCAGCCCCTCCCAGGGTCCCCGCTCCCCCTCACAGCTCCGGCGACCAAGGGCTTGCGGGGCTGTGGGTCACCAGGGTCCCCGCTCCCCCTCACAGCTCCGGCGACCAAGGGCTTGCGGGGCTGTGGGTCACCGGGGCCGTGGGCTTTGGGCAGGGGCCGCGCCCCCGCCGACACGCTGAGGAGTGGCCTTCGCATCTTGTTATTGTTTATTTACGCCATTAGTGATACAAAGGCTTCGGAGTTTACTGCAGGCTGGCTGGCTTGTGAAGTGCGGTGAGCTGGGTCACAGGCTCAGGAATTGTCTTCCAGCCCTTGGAGGGTGATGCTGTTGGCTCCCGTGTCTCTCATTCTCTGGTGTGTCAGTACTTCACGGTCTGCAGGGGGGTTTGGAATTTTCAATATTTTAGAAGAATTTGGGGATTAAATATTTCTCTCAGGTATAGTAAACATAGTCAGGTATGTTTCTCAGGTACAGTAAAGGTACATAGGACAGTAAAGTACGTTATCTATGTTTGCTGAAATAAGAACAAAGTAACATACAGCGCAGTGAGCTTTTTACTGCAGGTTTTGGGGTTTTTTTCAATTTTTGGTGATTTTAGGAACAGGAAAGTATAGAATATTCATCAGGTCCAAGGCGTAACTTATCTCCAAGATAAAATCAGTCAGTTTCAAGTATCTTTGTAGCATTTTTTTGCACTCTGACAGGAAAAAACAGGTTCGTAAATTTCTAAACAAAACCGTGTTTGTGTTCTCCTGACCCTCCTGAGAATTTAAAGAATGTCTGCTATGCTCTCTATTGCCACAGGTCATGTTGTTCTCCATTGCAGGTGGACAAACCTCTGATTTTAATACAGCTTTACAATATAGTCCTCTCCCACAAGGGCTGACACTTAGTGCACAAACTGTAAACAAGGATCCATCACTTGTGTGGTTCCACAAAAAGTCTTTCTGACAAGAAGTGGGAATATCAAGTTCCAGTATCATACAATTTTTTAAACTGTAACTTTTGGGGCAGAACAATAATTTACAGTTTTGGTGCCAAAGAGTTCTCATATAAAGTAAAAACGCATTCTTTAGGAAAAAAAGTAATCTAGACACAAAACTTCATCCCAGTAACTCACCCTTGAACCCCAGGACATAAGCATCAGTAAAATCTCCAACAAAAGTAATATGGAATGTCTTAGAGCTCCATAAATTGTCCATATCCTTCTAATGGTTTTGCCACTGGAGAGCCTAATCCATAAAATGTGGGTTTTCACAGGTTTTGTAGTGTTTACCCTTAAAGGCAATACTTTGGTGTAAAATGTCTCATTATTCCCTAGCAGTCAATATTAGAGAAAGACAATACGAGGAAGTTAAAGTTTGAAAAGTATTTTTATACTGCAACAACATTCTAAGAACTCAACTGAAAGAGAAAGAAAACGACAAAACCTTTTTTAAAAACTGGTTTTAAATGGCATCTTAAGCATCTGCTCCAAACTGCTCTCTTCTGCAGGATTACTGTAAAGCAAAGGTATCTTTCAAATTCAAAAACTTACTGGCAAAGGAAGCTTTCTGCTGAGTGGCATCTCAGTTGTGAAAACTCCTTGGCTTCATCTTGCATTAAAAGTGAAACCCAAGGAGCAGCAAGAAAAGGAAGCAGTGGTTCCTGGTTATGAATTGTTTTCCTCCTTCATCTGCTCATTCCAGTTCTGCATCTCAGTAATTTATTCTCCCTGCCCCTGTTCACTGCTGTTGCATTGGAATGCAGTATTTTGTGTCAGGAAGGATGGTGGCCTCTCATGTGCCTCCTCAGCCTTGGAGCACAGCACAGTATGTGCCCAGGCAGAGGCTCAGGCTTCACTGGGAAGCTGTAGCTGCCCAGGCTGTGCTGGGAGTGCTGTGTGGTGCAAATCTCCCTGGCCCTGCTCGCAGCTGTGCTGGGGTAATGTTCCTCCCTGACTCCCTGCTCCTGGTTCTTGCACAGAACCCAGCACAAGTGGGATCATGCACACGAGGCCCTTTTCATGTGTTCTCTGTGAGTGGGACAGATTCCATTTGGGTTTCAATAAGAGCAGAGCACATCGTGTTTTACAGTTTAGTTATTCTGCTGAGGTTTTGTAGGACAGGATGTGATAATTTATTACCCTAAATACTGTTGTTTACTTAATATATGTTAATATTAAGGTAGATGAGGTAATAACTCCCTCTTTTACTGTTCCATTTGCTTGTGACACCATGGCTGGGTTTCTCTGTTGCTCTGTTGTTGGCAGTTCTGTTAATACAAACTCTTTTTCTGGCCTCTCTTTTTACACCGTAGATTACCTATGATGCCATGACGATTTTTGTCTTTTCTTTTACACCCCTGTTGCACCTTTTTTACAACTTCTGTATTCTTGGTGCTCTCTGCCCGTATTCTTGGACTTGTTTGTCAAGCTGGGAGACTGAACATTTTAGAAGCTTCGTAGTGAGGGATCAGTTTGCTCCACACCCCAAGGTTCTCTCCAGAACACATTTTGTAAACAGAGATAGAACCATCCAGGTAAAGGTTCCTTGGGGAGGGGGGCTCACTCCAGCCTCTCACTGGGGAGTTTTTGATAGATGTGCTAATTAGTAACACCTACAGTGTGAGACCAGATCTTTTAGGAGGGGGATTATGGTGAGCAGAGGTACATTTGACCTGGCCATGGTGCACCTAAGGATCCTTAAAATAAATCCCAAGGTAAAATCCCTTTTCCCCTTCTAACTGTGTTTGACTCTTGATTTTAAGACCAGGAAAAGGCATCACCTATGTTTCCCCAAAGCCTATTTGGGCTGCAGTCGCTCCTTTAAACTTCCTACAGAAAAAGTCTTCATTCTTCAGTCCCTTTGTTTTTCCCTTGTTAGCTGAAAACGCTCAGCAAAAGATCTGTTGCTGCTGCTCAGGTGAGGGAGAAGTGCAGCCAGTGCTCCCAGACAGAGAATTTTCTGTTATTGCTCCAGACTGAATTAGGGGCCAGTGAGTCCTGCAAATCTGAGTGACTCAGAGCTCGTATTTTATCTTTGCACTTTTCCACTCGAAACAATTGCCAGAAATTCCTGAGCTCTTTTGCAAATGACACGCTTTTGGTGGTTTGTTTGCAGATGTTTTCCTTGAATTGCAATAGCAGGCAATTTCTGGGCTATTGAATAGTAATTGCATTGTTATCTATACCCCAAATTTCAGGACAATGGCTGTAATTCTACAGACACTTTATTTGGGCTTAGTTCTAGATAGGACAAATTGTCCTGGTGATAACCTCCTTAATAACTTAATGAACTTTTATTTTGCATTTTGTTTAAAAAAAACCCAAGGGGCAAGGGGTGCTAGAATTTTTGAAGTGCTGCCATTTTATTTGAAAAATCCCTTTATTTCACAGGTGGCATTACTTGAGCATTTTGCTCATTTTTACAAATATAGTATGAACTGCTCAAATTGTGTAGTTACCTTCCCTGGCAGTTTTTCTGCTCTTTGGAGGGCCGAGTGGATGAGAAGCCTTTCCTGGGAGATCCAGCTTGCACTGTGCTCTCTCTGCACTAATGCTGCAGCCACAGGTACCTTTTTGCATATTCATAGAGACAGATGTTTATTTTTAGCTGTCCAGAATCTTTTTCTGCCTTCAGAGGAAAATTTTCCAAATTGCTACATGTTAACAGGGCTGCAGGGCAGCGGTGTTAATCTAAACAATGAAAATGGATGGGATACGGTGGTGTGTAAAGGGGCTCCTCGTGTAGCAGGATCATCACATGGAAGTGACAAGGTTTAGGAAGATTGTTCTGGGACTACTGACATACCCAGCTGTAGGTGTGGGATTTTTTCCTGTTTCCATGCTCTGTATAAAACAGAGATAACACAGAACGACTTTTCCTAGCATCTGAGCTGTTGCAGTACTGAAATGTGAATTTAACTAGAAGTTTCTTTGTTGTGAAATAATTGCAGTAATGATTCTGTAAAGGAATGGATGACTTTAATTTTTCTTTTTTTTTTTCTCCTTATACAATTGGAAAAATCTTCTAGAAGATGTGAAGCACAGAACATTAAAAACAACAGCACTTTCTGAAATAATGTAACTTAATAAAGTACAAGGAAAATGACAAAAAAAAGCAGTTAGCCATCTATGTGTCCACTGACATTTTGGATATGACTGTTACCAACAGTTATGGTCCTTCCAAGAGATACTAAAATAATATTAAAAGGAACAGTGAAAAATAATTAAGTTACAGTTACAATTCAATAAAAACAAAATAATGAAAATACTCAATTCGATTTATACAATAAAGCTGCTCCCACAACAACAGTGCAAGAGGGTGAAATAGGTCACAGGCAGCCCTCCTTACATTGCTCAATAACATTAGAAGGATTAATCATTTATGGATTATCTCCTAGAAACAATGATCTGGTGCAGACAGGTAATCCAATCTCCTCTATCTTTCTAACCTGGTTTGCCATTTCACAGGAGATTGTGGAAGGGTGGCAAGTTTTTCTAGGAAGACATTGCCTGCCAGCTTGAAACATGTAAAATTGCTGGAATTTGCATCAAAATATGAGAGCTCTTCTCTGACGAAGGTAGGTAGTGAAATTAGACAGATAAAATGATTTTTTTTAAACTAGGGCATAAAGGTTCAACTCAAAAATTATATCACGTTCACCCTTAGTTATAATCTGTCACTGACAGAGTAAAGAGAGAAGTTTATCATTGACATAAATCAGAACTAGAGAGAAAACATTATTCCTGGGCGTCTGCATTTTGCATAATATCCCGCAATATGTTTTTCTTAAGTAAAATTGTAGAAAAATTAAAATGCAACTTATGTTTGAATACAAGCCTCCCAGTGATGGCAGCCTCTGTAAGTTCATTAGATGCAGGTGTACAGCTGAGCTTTTATTGATTGATGTGCTTAATGTGATACATTGGGCTTTGAACATACATCTTTAGCCACTTCTGGGATATTTTATCTGGCTGTAGCCTCAAGGCCTGCTGTTGAATATATTAGCCTGTGCAAATCTCATTGCTGAAAATGAGCTCCATTGCAAATATTCAATGGACAAAATATTGCAGTAGCAAAAGTGCACCTTTGGTGATTTTCAAATGCTCATTTCATTTTGCATGTAGTTGCTGTTTTATTGCCATAATAACATTATGAAAAAAAAATTCAATTACTATTACAAGCAGAGTAGCCTGTTCCTCTAGGTCTCCTTATACAGTTAAAAAAAAAAAAAGGTAATTAGATTAGTAAGGTCGTGCTCTGAACAGAATTGAGAAATACATCAGGAATAATTGTGCATCGTAGTAGTAACCCTGAGCCTCGAGGAAGCTACTTTAGTAGAACTAAAACTATTCTACTTTAGTAGAATAGTTATTTTTTGACTCAGCCAATTTTTAATTACTGAGTGATCTACCTTAAATATACTGTGTCAGCTTTATGGCATTGTTGTGTACTTATATTTTTGCCTTCTTGAAGCATCCTTTTTTTCCTCAGCCACTTTTGATGCCTCCATGTATCTGGCCCTTTAAATACTGAGACCATCACATAAATTTTAAAATGTAGGTTTTTATGCTGCTTTATGTCTGAAATCTTGCTGTAAAATAGCAAGTCAGAACTCCTTTTAAATATTTTAATATTTTTATTAATATTATTTTAATTCTTCAGTATTTAATTTTTAATTTATTATTTATTTAAAAATATTTTCTTGCAAAATATGCACATATCAGAGCAATCATCTCGAAAATAGGTTAGATTAATTTTTTATGAGCAAATGTGTATTTTTCAGTAGGCTTTACTTGATGTAGTACAGTACTAATAACGAAGATGCAACACGATTCTGAGAGTAAATAGCTCCTAGAGCTTTTCAGACATGACTGGAAACAAATAGAATGTAAAACAGCCTGGTGGTTTGGGCTGCTTTTGATGCTTCTTGGGTTTTCCAGTGTCAGAGTAGTGGGAATCAGCAAACCTGCATTCATTTCTGGGGTTATTAAACCACTGCAGCTTCATTTTCCCATCAATAAAATGAGTGCAGTGTGTTTACTCATCATCATAAATTTCATTGAAACACTTTCTGAGGAGCAATCTGAGCAGCAGGCATTCTGGTGATATTTCATTCATCTGGGGAAGGGCTGGTGGGATGCCGAAGGATCACAGAACCTTGTTGGAAGGTGAGGGCAGCAGCTGCATTGGGTTGCTGTCACCAGGACAAAGAAGCAGGCTTGGAGCTCTGCTCTGGCTGGGTGGATGTCCTGAAGCCCCTCATTGTCAGCCAACACCTTCTGTGGGTCAAACACAGGTATAGTGAGAGCCTGGAGCACAGCATCCCTTAGTTCCTGCTGTGAGCACACAGATCCCTTGCTCTTTGCTTTGGCAGCTTTCTCCAGGATGTATCTTGTCCAAGAGTATTCAGTGACATAACCCACATGGATTGAACCTGTGTCGTGTGCTGAATTCTGCCTCTGTCAGTTGCAGTCAAGAATCCATAATGTGTTTCTGCTTTGAAATCAAATTCTGAGGTAGAGCCACCCATTTTGGATGGCCTTCCTGCAAGGGATGAGGAAGGCAGGCTGGGAGAGGTGGGGAGGAGTGACCATACTTGGTGAAAAGTGAAGCTCTGTTACATCATGACTAAGGAAATAAACTGGATGAGATCCTAACCTCTTATTTGGCCTCTTTCCTCCAATTAAGTTCTGGCTGATGGAGAATTCCTTTGCTGCAGTCACTCAGAAAAGAGCCATAAAGTTGTGTGATGAAGATGCTCGGGGAGCCCTGTGGATAAGATGTATGAGGAGTGGCACAGGAAGGGCATTGCAAGGGGAAAGCATTCACACACAGTGTTGTGGAAATTTGCAACCAAAGTGGGACAGAATTTAGCTATGACAGGGCTGGAGCTCAGTTCTTAAGGGCTGTGGTGGAAATACAATTGCAGCCTTTTGCTTTTGGGACCTTATGTCCCCTTGACCTTGGTGTTAGAAAATAAGTGATCTGACAGTAATGAGTTATTAAAGAACAAAAGCAGCAGCATGTTATTCAATTGATTTTGCACCTGTAGTGTGCAGTTATGTGTGTAAAGTTATGTGTGTAAAGAGAAATGGCAGTCAACGATTTCCTTCAGAATTTTCTACAGAGTTCTGCACACAGATTAACTGAATTTTCATCTGGAAAATAAGTATTACTTGGGACGTTTA
The DNA here is from genome assembly GCA_013399225.1 of Rhipidura dahli. Taxonomy (NCBI): domain Eukaryota; kingdom Metazoa; phylum Chordata; class Aves; order Passeriformes; family Rhipiduridae; genus Rhipidura; species Rhipidura dahli. Next base: position 111,822 of record VXAC01001091.1, read on the forward strand.
TCTGCAAATTAGATTGCTTGCTTTGCCATGTTTTCAAAGGAAAAAAGAAATAACTAATAAGTTGTGTGTTGAAACCATCCATTGCATTCATACAAGAATTTTTTTCCCTGTGGTGCATCACAATAAAGTTACTTTTGCATGTGGAATTAGTGCATGAGAATGCTGAATATAAAGAGCTTGTGTAGGGGTGCTATATTTTGTCAGGTAGGGATTGGCAAGATGATGAACAGCTCTCCAATAGATTGTAATAATCTCAACTAATTATTTCAAGACCTCTTTAGTAACAGTTTTCATGACAGGCTCTAATAGGTTCTTTCAAGACTCTCATGGTCAGTAAACTGGTTCTCATTTTCACAATTACTGCCTCGCCTAAAGTCTGTACAAACCATGTGATTTTCAAAACAAATATAACAGACTTTGAGAGCTGCAGTGTAAACAATGCACATATACCCAAACAGCTGAAGGACCACATCTCCTCTTGCTTTTTCCTTCTGCTGTGATGCCTTCCAGAGCTGGCAGGTTGAGTTGGGCTCTGCAGTCCCGGAGTGACACAGTGCCTGCCTGCCTGCCCAGCTCCTCCTCTGCCCCTGAGTGCAATCTGTGGCTGCTGACAGCTGGCACAGCAATCGGGGATGGGGAGGTGATGCTTGCCATGCTGGCCTTCCCCTGGTCCTGTGTGCACCTGACATTGCTCAGACAGAGACGGGACATTGTTAGGAAGCTTGATGCTTCCATGGCAAAAAAGACCTGTCACCCAGGAGAACTGAGTTCTAGAAGTGCTGAGCTGTCCTACAGGGCAGGAGGGGCCAGAGTCCACTATTTACTGTAACAGAAAAATGCTCAAAACCTGCTACCAAAAGACAGAACAAAACATTGCCTCTGTAAAACGTTTTTGCTCTGAGATAAAACTGGCATCATTTACTGGATTAAGAAAAATTCTGATCAGCTCTGTTTTCACAATGGGTTTGTTATGTGAATGATGGTTATTAGGAGGAGGAGGTAAGCTGGGCACAGAGGGAGAGCTGGTGGTGCTCCTGCAGTGCATGGAAAGGGAACTGGAGCAAAAGCTCTTCCTCCTGCCCTTGGTAGCAAGAGTGTCCACAGGGGAGTAGCAGGGGAGCTCAGGCTGAGGGAAGGCTGAGGAGACAAAACCAGGTGTGTCTTTGTAATGTATCTGTGTGGGAAGGGGACTGTTTGACTGCCAATAACATGGACATGTGTTTGGGTAAGATTCTCCCATTATATTCTGTTTTGGTGTTCGGTTTTTTTTTGGACTTGGTCTTAAATTCCAGCTGCAGTGGGTAGCTGGCCAAGTAGGCTGTGTACACTAAGATTTAGCACTTCAGGGCCATTATATGATTCATGAGCTTCTGTGACATGAGAGCCAGGCAATGCTGTTGGCTTACAAACAGCTGTGGGGAATGCTTAAGTTAAAAGGGTTATTCTTGTTACTTTAGAAAATCCCCCTAGTATTGTGTAACATCAGGATTTTTACATTTATCCAGCCTCAGATATTCCTTTTATAGGCTCTTGCCTACTTTGTGGTGCTTCTTTAGTGGTCACACTTCTGTAAAGTGCTGTCTGTGTCTTGTTGGCACCAAGCCAACTGCTGAGAGGTTTGAAGGGTGGTAACTATTTGTTTGAGTTTAAACAATTAAAGATTCACTAAGTGAAATCCACTGCAAGTGAAAGCTGGTAACTGAAACACTGACTCTACCAGGAAGTCATGGCTGCCAGAACAGGGGCACTTTGTCAAAAACTCAGAGAAAGAAAAAAATGTATAACAATGAAGGTAATTGTACAAGTGTATTTTATTACCATCATGTCAGCAGATTAGAGAGACTTACGAAACTTATTTCAATCCCCATCAGTTCTTTAGAACCTTGAAAAGAATAGAGAGGAAGATAAAGGAATTGTCTATTTTCTATCTCTTTAAGTTGATTTTTTATTTGCATCTCTAGTCAGAATTAAATTATTAATGTTTGCAAAAACATATTCTGGTATATAGGCTATTTGCAAACTGTTCAGTGAGATTATTATTTAAGATTTCTCTTAATTGCAGTTTTAAGCAGCATTGTACTGGCTTTTGAAATGCTCCCAAAACCATCAAGTGTTCTCCAGAGGATGTGCTAATGAGGCGTATAATGGGACATTAGTATGAATTTATTATTTTAATTTCTACATTAGAAGGTTAATTTTGACACTTTTGTTACCCTTTTCTCATTATAAATAAGCTAACACTAGAAAATGTTTACCTTGTAAAACTATCAGAGGCGAATGTCTTGCTTATCTCTGTGTAGGCAAAGGGATACAGTAGGAGCAGGACTTCTGTTATAATCAGCAAAAAGATAATAGAGGAAAAAGGCAACTGAAATGTAGATCTGTAACAAGATCTTCTGTTAGTTCAGGGATTTTTGAGGCTTCTACAGTCTCTCTGGGGCCCATATTTTTTCTTATATTTCATCTGGATCTGCCTTTGCATTTCCACTGAGCTTATGCAAGAGAGAAACTTTGCAAATGTGCGTAACTTAATTTTTCCAATGGGAAATTTTGCAGCTGCATGTGTGGCTCTCATGGGCTTCACTCCTCTGTGTAACCCAGGAGAGCTGTTCCCAGCTTTAGTCTGGATCTGGCTGACTCAGACTGACTTCAGTGGTGCCTGGTAAGGACTGCTATCTGGGCTGACCCTTTCAACAAGTCCACAGCCATGGTGGCTGTGGTCAGCCCAGGAATGCTCCCAGTGCTGACACCAGTGCTGTTCAAGGGGGCATCTAAATCTGTTCACCGACTATTCAATAGTTGAGGTGTGTGGTTATTTGAAAATGCTCATTTGGTGACCTTTGGCTTGCATCTAAGCCCTATTTCAGTCCTAACCTTTGGCTTGTGTCTTGGTTTCTGGTTTGGGCTCTTGACCTTTGGTATTTAGCCTGACTGCTTTGGGTGCCAGATCACCTCTTGTTCTAGGCTTGGATTCCAGTTTTGGATATTAGCTCTAACTGCTTCTTGCAGCTTGGCACTTAAATCTTACATGTGCTTTTGAAATTTTCCCCTTAGGGCACCAATTATGATTCTTAACATTTCTTTTTCAGCCTTTATGTAAAACTCTTGTTATCAGAACAGCTCGATTTTTAACATATCCCTTCCCTTGTGGGTCATTAAACTGAGGATGCTGAGCTGTTTGGACACTCTTGCAGGAATCCCAGACTCCTCCTCACTGTGGGGAGTCTCTTGGTTGCCTTTGTGCCCACATTTGTGTGACGTGCAGGTGGGTGGGTGCCCACCAGCACAGCCTCAGCCCCAGGTGGCCATGGCAAGTCTGCCTTATGGCTGGACATCCAAAAAGCCAAAATGAGTGCAAGCCTGATAAATTCCAGCATCCTCTTTGCTACAAATCTGTTGCTGAGACACCAGGCTGTAAATTTGACCAAATGTGTAAGAATGAAAAACTCTCCATAAATTAATATTAAATCAGCTAATTTCCTCCTAAAACATAATATATGAAATGACAGCAAAATCATGTCTAAGGAAAATAAACACAACCCCAAGGTGTAATACCCTGTGGTATTTTCAGTAAAAGCATCCCAAGGTTCTGTTGCATTTAGAGGTCAGATGGCAAGCTCCATGTTCGCAGTCGTGACTACATGCTCATGTGGGTTTGTTTCCCTGGCTTTGCAGGGACTGTTTGTGTGAATAACCACTCCTGCAGAGAGAATAAAGGCATTTGCAATCTGGTCCCAGCTGGAAACTTATTTCTGAAGTCAGTTCACTCCCTTAATAAAGCACAGAATCTTTATTTTATCTTGTTTTGTGTTCAGTTAGCATCATTTGAAATCTTTAGGTTGATTGCTATGCCATTACAAATCGCTTCCTACTGGAAGAGACGTATATTTTATAGCTCTTAATTCTTTCCCAACACATATTTGGAATAGAGATATTCTTCTTGTCTGGGAGGAGAAGGGTAATTGCTGCCTGCCTGGATATCAGTTAATTAGCAGTCTCCTCACCAGTGGATGCCTGGCCAAATTCACTCTTTTGCTGAGTAATTTATTAAATAACTATGAGACTATTCAGGCAGCTTTGACAGTATTTTATAAGAAAGCACTAATTGCTTGGTATATTTAATGGCAAAAGAGATGTAAGGAAATACAGGGCATGTATTCTCAGTTGCTTACCAACCTTTCTCTTGGATCACGGAGCTCAGTGAATTAGATCCAGTCACTCCTCAAGTGAGGATGTGGCATAATTTCAGAGGAGTTATTGACTACCCTTTTCTTCCTCAGTTAATGCAATCTTGGCCTGGTTTGGAATGCAGAATAACATTTCAAACAGGAATCCCTGTCACAGCCTTAGCAAGGCTGCTTAGATAGGGAGAATCAGCTCCTCTAAGTGCTGACACTTGTGCAGTGGCTCGGGAAGTGTGCGGAAGAAATGCAAGATAAGCCCCGTGCTCGGCTGCCCTGTCACATCTGGTGTGCTGCTGCTGTCCATTAACGTGCCACTGGCTCAGGGACACGCTGGGCTCGGCCCACATCACTCGGCAGCTGTCAAGTGGGTAAGACAAGCTTGCTGGGGAATGTACTGAGATAACCACAGGAAGGTGGTGCTGAATCTCATACGTGTGCTGCACTGAATGCTCTGAGCAAAGGAGGCTTTATTCTGCAGCACGAAGAGCAGATGGATTCTGTGACTGTTCTTTTGGTTTCTGGGGGAGAATTCAATACATATGGTCTGGAATCAACACCTCATCTGTCAGTTCAAGTCACACCATTACACTCTCCTGCCCCCCCTCAAATTTTTGCTGTTGTTTTGCCAACAGAAGATCTCCTGGTAGCAGGTAATTTGTTAAGGCAGCGTTCTGAAATTTGCCAGCTCTTTATCCCTTTTGCTGAACCCCTGCTGGAATCCAAAAGCCCAACTCCTTTTCTTCTCTTTCCTGCAGGGTACAAGCAGCTGTTATTTTGAAAAGAGAGGCTTTATACTGTAGTCATTCTCAGCAATTTGAAAAAAAAAGCACAGGCTTTTTGTTACTCTAATGTCTTATCAGATGATTTCTGTTTTGATATGTAAAACATACTACTGTATAAACTGTGAAACTGGAAGGTCGGGAGATTTGATGGTTGGGTCTAACGCTGTTTTGTTAGGACCACTTCTGGCAGCACATCTAAGACATCTTAGCACACAAAAGGCTTGCACAGGTATTTCCTAGGTGTTACCCAGAGTCAGTTTTAAAGCTGGGATTTGCTGAGCAGGGCAGAGACACTCTCCTGGTTTTGGGTACTCCTTTCCACTCCATGCTTCCTTTTAACCACTACCACTTTAACAAGTGGTAAAACATTATTCAACACAGCATCATAGTTCATCCATTGCAGTTTATGTGGTTTTGGTTTTTTTTTTTTGTTGTTGTTGTTTTTGTTTGTTTGTTTGGTTGGTTTTTTTTCAGGGAAACCAAGTTTTAGCTCCACATTTTAGTGGACTGAATAGTTTAATGTGCTGCAGATTAATTTGAAGAGACCTCCATTACAAGCAACTGCAATAAAACTAGGGACCTGGCTTGGTAATTCTAGTTTAAATGTATTTCATGATATGGTCATAGAAAAGAATTAAAAATCCTCCTTTTTTTTAGTTTTAAAAATAATTTACATTTTAGTTTCATATAGAACTTTTCTGCTACATTTTGAATTTTTGTTAAATCATGAAGCTTTGTTTTCTATGAAATGTGTATGGAACAAAGAAAGAAACTGTCATTTTAGATTTTCATATATAATAGGCAGAGACCCAAGTGATAAATTTTGATGTCTGTCAGTTCTTCCTTGACTTAAACACCTGCCCCTTCTTTAGAGGTGGTTGTGGTAGGGAAGTTTTGCTGTTGTTCCATCCAACAATTTTGGAGTATTAAAGCAGTAAACAGCACAGAAAAGGAATTTTTCATGATGAGGACAGCTGACTCACACCAGGACCAAAATGTGTTAAAGAACAGGGTTGAAGCTGTCATGTCAACTGACATGGCCCTGTTGTCTTTTTACATACCAGAAACCTGTGTCTGTAAAAGGGTGCAGGCAACACAGACCAGATCCTCATTGGGCTTTAAAAGCTTTGACCTTCAGTCAGTTTAGAGCATTTTTCATATGAATAGGAAAAGTGAACTGGTCTTAAAGGTAAAGGAGAAGCAGGACTCCATGGTCCCACAAACACATTTTTAAAATTTATCTAAGGAGTAGTAAGTGTTTGAGGCAGAAGGGATTAGTCATGATACTTTAAAAATGATGATGATTCCTTTCTTATTTTATAAAAACCTCCTTACTAAAATATTATTAAATGTTGTTTAGGATGCTTTTATTAAAGGGTTGATTGGAAATGGATAAAGAATGACACTGAATTCAGCAACCTTTCAGATGGTGGGGCCAGTCTGCTCTTTGGGAAGGTCTGGGGTATTGTTCATTGGAGTGGTCACTGTTGCAGCTCCTGTACCTCACTAGCCACTGGAGTTGCTGTATTTTGTTTTTGCAAAAGATGTTGAAGTTTTATTTCATCCTGGGTTGTTCACACTGCGTGGACGCTCATTTTCAGGTGTTTCAGCAGCATATATTAAGATCCTTAGTTCCAGAGAAGCAAGTTTTATGGATTCTTTATATTTGATGTTGCACAGGACTTGTACTGTGCATAGCAGAATTTGTAACTCATCAGTTAGATATTTCAGAAAGCACACCTATAACTTGAGAGATGGGAAAGTCATTGAAGCTGTCATTGTCCTTTGCTCTCAGGCTTTGACTTCTCCCTTGTATTTCTGATTATTCATTAATACTGGCATGCTGACTGATACATTTTATGATGCACAGACACTCCATATGTATGAGAAAGACCTGTCAAAGCCTAGCAGGCTTTATTTCTCCACTGAATTTATTATCTTCTAAATCCTGGCCTGTATCTATTTTTATTTTTTCTTTTTTTTTTTTTTTTTGGCAACAAGATCCATTTGTCAGGGGATCAAAGATGCCTTTTAACCAGCCTGTTTGCACAGCTGAGGGATCAGTCTGAGGATGTGCTACAGGGTTGGATGTGAGAGGTTTTACAGCTGCACAACCTCCACACTGATGGCAGAGGTTAATTTGCCCTCAATCTCCATGTCTGTAGTAGCAAAGGGTTATTCTGGCTCCTAATTTTTTCACTTTAATTCCTATCTACTTCATAGATCTTGCACTTAGAACTAATCTAATGACCTTCAGGAAGAAATTAATATAACTTTTTAATTGGGCAAACAATTGCAAAGCTATTGTGAAAATTTTCATTTTACCTCATGCATTTGTAGGCAAATATCTGTATTTCAGCCTGACTCACAGGCACTTGCTCTGCTCTGTCCCTCTCCATGCACAAGTGGGTGGGCTGGCTCTATTTCTGCAGGAAACTGGCTTCTTTTCCACTTGCCACAGGTGGGCTCGGACAGGGATGAAACAGTGGATGCAGCATCCACCATCAGGTTATTTTGCTGCTGTTAGATATCCCTGGCTGGACCAGGCTTTCCCTGCTCTGAGTTTGGGTGCATTGCAGGAGAAGCTGATAATGCCTTTCACTGTGAGGATTCCCACCTTGCAGAGCTGAGGACAAATGTTCTCCATGACCTTGCTTCCCTCAAATCCCTTTTGCACTGTTTGGAAACTGCACTGAGACCAACCAAGTGGAAGTTCCCACATCATTTCCAGCCCAGGCAGAGAGCATGCTGACCTTGCCCAGACTTCATGCTTGAATGTCTTCTGTTTGCTCAGAATTCCAATAAAAAATCTGGGCTTGGGAGAACAGTACAGCAATAGGTACTGCATAATTTGACACATGTTTCTGACTGGCTGGAGGTCATTTAAGGCTTTGAAACTACATAAAAAAAAGGTGATGTGGAAGCTCTCTTTGGAATTAAAGCAACTTTTAGGTGTCTTTAGCAGCCCACAAGGATGAATCTTGTAGAAAAATGTATTTGTTTATATCTTTTAAAGAGTGTTACTGTAATGACTTTTCCTGCTACTATAAAATATTGAACTTAGAAAATGCCCACTGCTTTGGCTTTCAAACGTCTTTAAACTTCATATTCTATGAATTTGGTATAGGCATTAAAATAGCAGCTGTTTCTATTCTCTATTTTTTCTCTCTCCCTGGATATGGATCACAGACACAGGTTGTACAATTTATAAAATATGTGCAAGTGCAGACACATTCCTGAAAGTTAGGGCAGCTTCAGTGGTTCTATCTTATTTTACTGCTTCTTTGAAAGCTGATAAAATTTAAAGTTTCCAGTAAGCTGTAGAGAAAAGATTTTTTTACTGTTGAAAAATACCTAATTCAAAATCTGTCAAGAAGGACTTGATATGGAAACCATTCAGAATTTAAAAAAGAAATTGAACACTGTAGTTCTATTTTTCATTTGGATATTTTTTCTTGTGCAAACTTTCAGCTGTATGGGCTATAATATTTCAATATTACTGTAAAAATTTTTCAACAGGACCCTGCTGATATTCCTAAATTAAAAGACAATGCAATCTACATTTCACTGAACATTCTGGGGTTTTGATATTTTTTATCCACTAAGGATGGAAATGAACTTGGAAATGCCTGAATTTCCCAAAGGATAGGCAATTTATTTCTCCAACTAAGCGTGTTTTGCCACACAGCTGCCTGAAGTAGGATCTGTGTCCTTGTTGCACAGCGTGCTTCCTCTTGCAGTCTTGATGATCAAAGCATGAGAGCTGTTGGATGAGAAGAAATGTGTAGCACGTTAGAACTGTGTTATCAGTAACACACTGGTTAAAATCAAAGGGAAAAAAAATCATGTTTCTTTTCACTTTAAAACTAAACCAAGCCACTGTTAATTAACCTTCAGAGTCAGCAGTAGCTCCAGAAAATAATGGCTTTTCCAGGATTTTTATCAGCAGAAAACCCTTGGTCTCCAAATACATAGCACAGAAGTGCTTTTACAGTTCCAAGGGATTATTAAAGAAAAAAGGAAGTTGCATCAAGATTTTTAGTCTCACTGAAGTCCATGAGCATTGGATTAGGCCCTTAGATCCGGTTATATAAACATTTCTGTAACATTTTTAGACTGCAATGTTTGGCCTGTTACTATAGAGTGCTGCAGTGCTTTTCATAACTTGGTGCTTTAATACTTACACTTGAAGAGCTTGCAATTTATTTTCTACCTGATACATCCACTTCCCATGTTAACATACACTGGGTATTTAAGAGTATCACTCTTTCCTTTCTGTAATCACTGAAATATGTGAAACAGCTGCCTGAGGTCTGACAAAATGTTGCTGGACATCAGTGATTTCTGACTTCCAGAGGTTAATCTTTGCATTTCATGTTGCAACTATTTCTTATTTACCTGTGGGTAAGAACAGGTTTTATTAATCCACCATCTTTGCTCCTTGTGCCTAGTGAGGAGATAAATATGGCCATTCATGTGAATGCTGCTTTGAAGACTCTCCATTTCTCTCCTTTTCTTACTTTTAATAAATTTTATCCTTGTGTTGCATTATCTTTGTATCAATCACAGAATCTATGTTAGGCCCAAAAATGCTCTACCCCCTGTAAAACCTGGTTCCAGGTGTTGGCTGGGGCTTCGGTGGCACAGGAGGGTTTTGCTTTGCAAAGGAGTCCTGGGAGCAGAGGACTAGGAAATACTTGGGCTTGATTCAGGGAGCTGTGTGGTCAGATGCACAATGAAGTACTCAGTGTTCTGGGATCCTGTTAGAAGGGAATAAGGACCTCAGGTTTAAAAAGTCATGACTCTTCTCCCATTAATCCTGCATGCTGCACTCACGTTTTACCTGATTTTTCTAAAGATATATCTCACTATTAACTGGGTAGTGTTAACCAAAGGGAGCAGATTGATTTAAAGAGTGAATAATAGATGCTTTGTATGAGGAGTGCTGGAAGATTGCACACTGAACAAAGTGAAACCCAGTGCCTCAGTCATTGTTCATCCATTCTACTCTCCTGTGCCATCTGTTACACCAGTGCAGTGACATGCTAAATCATTGAATCTCAAAAGCATCAGCGTTTTGCACGAAGGAAAAAGACTGAGAGTGCCAGGAAAATGCTTTTGAATGTGTGACCTGTATTTAACACAAGCAGTGTGCCCTTCCCTGACAGCACAGGCAAGCAGGAGAGTGGAGCTCCACCTCTTCTCTGTGATAAATGACAATACATTTTATATTATAACAGGCATACCTGACCTGATAAACTTATGACAGAGCTGTGGTTCCTAGGCACCAGCATTGTTAATTACTACAGTAATTAACACTTTGCTGCCAAATTAAACTGATGTTGGCAGCTGTTTGTTTTAACATTGCTTTTAATACTCTGTTTCTTGGAGCATCAGAGCTCTCCTAAGATGAGCACAGTGTAATTTTTACATGTTCAGCAGTAGCACTGCTCTAGGAATGGTGCACTAGACCTCCTCAAACACTTGGATGTATATTATGAAGATGCACAGCTGGCCTCCCTCAAAAGCTGCTGGGAGAATATCACAGTCCAAACCTTCACTCATTTAGGAAGTCAAGGAAAATGTGACCCTACCAAAGTCAGTGAGATGAGGTGACCTATATAGTTGTTATCTTACAGTCTTTGTAATAACTAATTCTGAACAGGAGAAATAAGCACGCTCTTCTTTGAGTTACTGGAGTTCTCCAAATCCTCATAAAAATTTACTGAGATAATAATAGCAATCATATGTTGTATAGATAGTGCAGTTCATCTCTAAGTGCTTTTTAAAGATAAGCATCTTCATTGATGCTGAAACAAAATTAAAGTCTTGTGCTAAGTCCCACAGCAGCAACTGACAAAGATGGGGAATGATTAAACCATCCAATGCACTAACTCTGTGCAAAAGTAACTTTTTCTTTGCTGTTCTTACAATCTTCTATTTATCAACCCTGTTAAAAACTTCAAAAAAATATAAAAATATAGTAATTAATACTGTAATCTGTTTACCCTTAGCATTAGCTGTCTCTCTTACTGCAAGAAGTGATCCTAAGCCTCTCTGACCTCTGTCATAGCTTAGTTCTGGTCTCAGTTCTTTACTCTGGGTCATTCTGTATCCACATGTGTGCCAGGTGCACAAAGGAGCTGAGGGGATGGAATTGAGGGGCCAGTAATTCATGCCAACAATGTAAGGGTTAGTACTGGAGTTAAAGAGGTATTTTGGTCCTATGCTTAGTCCTCTTTTCTTCTTGTATTTTGGACATTTGGACTGTTGGAGTAACAATCTCAGTGCTGAAAGGAGGCAGGGAGAAAGGTGCTCTACAGTGCTTGAGAGCAATCGCTCGTGTCAGTGGCATTTGCCACTCCCCAAAGCAGTCCAAGGAGGCACATTTTCCTACATTCCCAAAGTGAAGTCTGAGCTCTTCTGTTCAGATGTAATATTTGTGTGTGGTCTGCCTTTTCTTTCTAACTTATTGACTTCCCTTGTTCTGCAGCATAAATTTAACTGAAAGTACCATACTAATATTTACTGTTCTGGATTCATAGTATTTAATAACAATCTATGTCACTGAGCCTTCAGTTCATTCCCCTCTCCATGACACCGTCTTAATGAGAGAAGGGATGGTTTTCCCAGCTTAACTTCTTGCATCATGCTTTGCAAGATAGTTTGTTCCTGACATGTAAAGGTATCTTAGGATGCTGTCCTTGAAACCTTTGCTTTCCTTTTTGCTCTGTTATTATTGTGTCTGTCTGGGCTTTAAGTTTTATGCTCTGCCAAATTTTAGCCTGGAGTGACAGCAGAGGAATGAGCATTATAATGAAAGTGCTGACAAACCCTTAGCTGTAATGACGTGAATGGTGCAGCTATCATTTGAGTTTGCTGTGTTCTTTACTTTAAATCTTTAATGCTATTTTCTCCTTTTATCCTGTGTTGAGCAGTGGGATTACTCAAGTGGTTTTTGGCTTAGAAGTTGTGCAGTTAAGTGAGTTGTTCAGTGGGGTGGAAGGACTTCTCTCTGGGGGCTACCTTCTTCTTTTTAGAGGTGTGGAAAAGTTGAAGGTTTGAGAAGGAAAAACACTGTCAGCAAGAGGGTCAGTACTACAGTGCCATTCCAGCACTGCCACCAACTTTGACCTCCGTGATCACTCTAACAACACCTTATTTTATATACACTGGCTGAGGGAAGGCCAGTGTCCTCTCGGGTGGAAGAAACTGCATTTTGCATTGTAAGTGGGAAAAGAATGTAGCCTCAAAGAGTGAGAAAATTTAGCTTGTAGTAAAGAAGTGTTAGTTGATGTTGTAGGCATTAATATTTTAGCCTGTAAGTCTTTTGAAGCTGGATGTCTGCATTCCTGTGTGGACAGATGCTGTCCAAAACATTTCTGACATTACCACAGAACAAATAATGTATGGATTAGATAGGAATCTGTACAGAAGTGCCCATTCCCTGTCTGCATGTACCTGATGTTGCAGTGATGGAAGTAACAATCCTGTGGAGTTTTCCTTTGATTTCAGTGAAAGCAGAAACAATTTTTTAAGATGCCTTTTGGATTATATCTCTAGCTTTTCTAAAATGGCAGAAGTTGTTTCATCTTGTATAGACCCTGCTATTTCACACTAGACAAGGGTTTGGCTCCAGGAGTTGTCTCTGCCTGATTCCAGTCAGATGCAATTAGCATGTGGGTGGATGTGTGGCTCTCTTCTGCCATGTGACCAGGTAATGCTAAAGAAGAGGGAACTGTAATCCCATTAGTTCCACCATACATCTTCCCATACTGCCTGAGATTAACTGGGAGTTCATTTGAACTAAGTAAAACCAGTATGCATGTATTTAAAAAGATAAAACGAGATGTATGTGCAGAGGGATGTTAACAGCCTGGAGACATCCACTGATATGAGCCTCATGAAGCTCAGCCCCATTTCCCCATTGAGGAAATGAAATCTGCATCCTTGGATATGGGGAACACTTGACTGTGCGAGGCCATGAGCAGCCTGTCCCAAAATGGTTCTGCTCTGAGCAGGGAAGCCGTCCAGGTGAGTTCAGAGATCCTTTTCAGCTGATATTGTTCAGCCAATCTGGTCTATTGAAAGAAAAATTAGTGGTGAAATCATTGTCCTTTCTTCTGTGACTCTGACTCAGCTATGCAACCAGTGTTTGTTTGGAGCTGCCTACAGGGAGTTAATAGCTCTGGCAGGACCATTGAAGGCAGACCCTTCAAACCTACAAATTAACAAATTAACAACATTGCGGCAACAAATTAACTCACTGCTGTCAGCAAAGTGAGGGTACAGGCCTTCATTTGATCTCCTGTGCTTCCCTTTCACTGTGGGATCTGTATTTCTCTCATCCTTTTGATCTTTGAATCAAAATGCTTATGCCTCAAAAGTTCACCTGCTTTGTGTGAAGTCCTCCCACTTCACCTTTGCTTTCCTGTGTGGAAATGATGTTGATTGACAGAGGTTATTGTGCATCATACCTACCTTTGCTCTCGTTTTCTTTCCTGTTTTTCACACACAACAACATTCTATCAGGGGCCTTGCACCTACTTCTCAGGTATGATTTGTGGGGTTCCTGGAATGGTGTTAATAGAAGTGCAGCCCTGGGGAACACTGCTGCAAGCTGCTTTCCATGAGAAGCAGCTCAAACTCTTCAGATCATTCTCTAATTCCACTTGGTCTTGCAAGATTTCACTACCTAAAGAAGGCACACAGACTCATTGTCTGTACAAGTGTGTGTAACACTTGATTTCTTGAGCTGACAGCTACTGCCAGTTATTCATTAATAGTCTTTTGAGGGACAATGCTAATAAGAGTGAGAACAGCAGCAGTGGGGGTGATATCATTATTCTCTGAGTCAGGTTTGATTAAAGAAGGTAAAAAATCATCAGGAGAAGCTTCTGAGAATCAGAACTGCAAACTAGATGATAGCAACCTCCTCTGGATTATGCCTCACTCTTCAGTTAAAACAGGTTTCTGCATTTCTGGGCTCTTTATTGACAACATTCTGCTGGTCATAAAGCATAAGGGCAAAAGAAAATTTATGGGAAAGCCCTCAAGTAACCTGCTTGCTTTATTATGCTGTACCATCATTGTTCTCTGGGGCAGATCACAGCAGATGAAGGAAAGTCAGAAATTTGGGAAGTTTATTCTTACCCCAGACCTGTAATAGCAACAAAACTTGTTTCATCTCTCAATGCCATCTCTTGCCTTCATGTAAAATGCAGTGGTTTTGATTAATATTAAAAAGGAGGATTAGGAGCTTAATCCATTCATCTTTGTACATAATTTTGAAATATTTAGAAGAAGACATGGGAGTCCAAATGTTTGCTGGTTGGAGCCTGCTGTGCTGGGTGGCAATGGTAATAAAATCCGGGTGTGGGTTTTTCTGAATGCTTTTCTGGACTCTTGTTTTGCAGTGTGACATGAAGAATTCATAAAGAGCCCTTGGCAGAAGTGCACAACTGCAGTTAAACAGCACCTCCAGAGCAGATTTATGATCTCAGTGACTCCTGAGTTGAGAATACACACAGGAGACAGATACACATATTTTCTTGACTGTACAACCAAAGTTATGCAATGAGTAGTATGATTTAAGCATTATTCTGATTTCATTCGGATTGCTCTTTTAGACACAGATAGGAGCTGAGGTATAAAAAATACTGATTTGTTGAGTGTCTAGTAAACTTTAGGAAGACTTCCAAAAATACCAGCATAACTGTAAGTGTAATAAATTCTAGACTTTTTGACTCTTGTACCACTTTTCCAAATAGCTTTTGGGAAGTCCAAAGTGTTCAGTCGAGCGGAAAGCTTTAGAAAACCAAATATATGTATACTCTGCTTGAGAAGTAATGCCATTTTTCATCCCTGCATACAGAGGCTACATTTGACAGTAGGAAATTCTGGCATTTATGGCAATGTGTAAATCTCTGTTGGTTATACAGACACCAAATATGTGGCTTAGCCAGACAGCCATGGAAAGAATTGCTCTGCAAAGAGACAGCCAGGTATGTGGCTGTGTTCTCAGTCACCTCTGCCCAGTGACCTTTTTCTGGCAGCCTCCTTTTCACTGGATGTTAAGGGAAAACTACAAATTCATTTTCAGAGGGACTATGGCAAAGACTTGTAGGAGACAACAGTTCTTTCATCTGCCTCTCTGTCTCAGGGCTCACTTACCAGCTTTGATTAACTTCTGCTGAAATTTGTCCTAACTAGCTCATTTCCCTTTCACCCCACTTAAATGTATGTGTTAAATCATCAGCAAGTCTGCATTCTATTCTAAGAATTACTTTCCTGCAGATTTCCCTATGGAGAACTCATATGGATCTTGCAGGGAGAAGTGTGTTGATGTCTGACACATTACATTTTCTTCTATATTTGCCCTTCATTCGTGTACAGCAAGAGGCTAAAAATTGTTGAGGATATTTGTTGCTTGTCACTCTTATTTGTGCATGAACATACACATACAGCCCTATGCAGGGACATGGAAACCATGAATTTTAAAACAGTGAGAAAATGTTTTATATCCTTGTTTATCCTGTAGGCACTGTGCTCTCACTTCTCTTTTGATACTGATGGGAAAGAGCTTATTAATGGGCTGGTTCAATAGACTTGTTAACAGATTTTCTTTATAATAAAAATCCCACCTTTTTGTAATTCCATCATTGAATGAAATGACATCACTGATTTAGTCTTTATTTTCCGTGTGACTAAGCATCTCATTTTTATACAGAATAAAAATTCTTGTCAAGAAAAATTGGTCACAGTTCAGATGTTTTCTAACAAGACATCAGCTGCATCATTAGTATGGTTTTCCTCTAAGCTGAGCATCAGCTTATATGAGAAAGAAGGGATTTGCTGAGCTCCACATTCTTCCTCCCTCTCCGATCTGCATATCGTGCTCCATTGCTGTGGTACATTAATTCTCTTGTGACCCAGCCATTCATAAATTAGCTCTCTCATCATCACTGCAGAGAGCACAGAGTTGCAAGCTTCAGTGAGGGAAAGATGTTGTAGGTCAGCCCATGCCATTTCCTCACCAGTGTGAGATTGAGGTGTGCTTGTGAAGGGATGGGGGGATCCAGTGGCACTCAGGTTCCAGATTATTCTGGTGGCATAGGTGGAAACTGGTACAACCACCACTGAGATACTTATTCTCCTGAAGAGTTTGGACTCTTCTGTTTTCCCAGTGAAGGCCTGGTATCCATCTGTTCAGAGGTCTTTCAGTGCAGAACGACAGAAGAAGGATCCTTATTGTTCAGAACATTTAATTCTGACAAGTATATATTTGACTTGTGAGAAACAAGTTATATATTTGTTCTGTGTAGTTTGAAATTAAATACATGAGTATTATCTCAGATGTTCTGAATTTAAATACAGTTTTGTGGCAAATTTTGTCTTCGGTATCTTTTTCTGGTTTATAAGAATCAGTCTCATACAAATTCTGTTTGTTTCATTTTCAAACCCAACCTTGCTTACACTTTTCTTCCCTGCTTAAAGCCTTGTGACATGGTGACAGCTCATGTATTTACAGCCACACACCCTTCTCAGATGATTCAGGCAGATGAAGGCAATTCTGTAATTTTTTACAGGTAAATCTTCACACAACTATTTGTCTTTTGAAATATAATCTCTCTAGTTTTTATGTTTAGAAGGTCATTTAATAAATTATTTTTTGATCTTGTCTGCTCTTACAACTATTAGATCCACTGTTGTACTGTGTGCAGAGTGCAAAAAAGTTTGGAATCTTGTGTTTTGTTCACACATGCAATATGGAATTTTTAGCCCAACTTTAAGGGAATAAACCCACATAATTGTCCTAATGCTGCCATGCTCTAATATAAAATGCTTTGTGCTTTATGTTTGAGAAAATGTAAAAGCTTCAGCTCTGGTTATATCTTTTACACCCCTTTGATAATATTCTGACTGAAAACCCCACAGAACCTGATGGTTCAGCTTTCAAGTCACTCTCGTGCTCCTGGACTATAAGAGTGAAAATGTATTTTGACAATGCCATTTAAGCAATACCCTGACTCACAAATTCCAGTTGACAATCATCTGTTTCATTTCTCTGTGGAACTGTGCTTTACTATTGTGTGTTAATGGGTGGCCATACAAACCATACAAATATATTCTGTGAGCAGCCAAAACCAAAAAAAGATTATTTCATACTTTTATTTCTTACATGCAGTGAACCTCTCAATGCCATTGTTCATAGTGATGGGTTATGGTCACTCTGTTACTGAAGTGAGAGTACATCTCCTGGAAAATACTTTTTTTTGATTATAAACAGCAGCTTTATTCAGGTCAGGCTTTTTTTCATCATCTGAATGCAAAAAACAACATCTCAGGGAACATTTTGAGACATTTCTCTAAGGCAGTTAAGTAAAGTTTAATTCATATGACTGCTGCACAGCTTTGCACATTCTATTTCCATTCCAGACTAATGTGCAGGGTGAGCTCCAAGTCAAATGTCCACTGGAATTTTAAGCCTAGCTCTCAGCCCAGTTCAGAAAGAGGATAAATGGAAATGCCCAATTCTGAAACTGGCTTCGCTGGTGTCAGAACTAATCCTGAATTTCTGTATGAACTCTGAGTTGAGGAACAGGAAAAAGAAATAGTTAATTGACTTTTTGGAAACCATTTAATGGCTAACAAAAGTTCATTCATCTGTATGCCTTTATCTGAGAGACATTTTTCTGAGATCTGGCTATATGATAGTGTGGGTTATTACCTCCCTCACACTCATTATTATCAAATACACATGAACTGAATGAGAATCTTGTTTAGAGTGAGAAGGAATAGAGAAAGAGGATGGAGAACACATAGACAACATGTACTTTAAAAATACTCTAAAATTATTAGGTACTCACAATAGACACTAATTAACAGCTGGTGGAGAATTTAAACCCTGCAATTTTGTGTTAAGTCCCAGATTTACACAAGCACTCTCAATGGGAAACAACTGATGATGTATCCAGATGACAGAGATTGCTTGGTGGGATATTCCTGTGTTTGAAAAATGTGACAAATACAGCCACAACAATTCTGAAATTAATGGCATAGTAGACTGATCACTACTATTTGTCTTCTACTTTGTTAGTGCTCTTCACACGGATTGACTCCATGTCATATATGAAACTACTTTTTGAAGAAAGGAGTGTTTACGGTGTGAAGAATTTCCAGAAAGAGACAGAACCTTGAGGAATAGTTTAGTCAAATTTTATTATTCCTGCACATATTTAACTGCTTTCTGCCTAGGCCTATTTCTGAAGTTTTATTACTTTGTTTTTCAGTACCGAATAACATTTATGGAGAAATGATGTGAAGTTCAATAGTTGCTTCTTTTTTCACAGATTTTTATTGAATTTGTGCAGCAAAAAGCTGCAGGAAAAATGTCTTTTTTATCCTCTGCAAAAGTATATTACTGTGACCACTAAAATATGAGTTTGGAAATGAGAGTAGGTAGTAGCAGATGAAGTAGCATTACTGCTATTTTGGGAACAGGAAAAAGGTGTGATCACAAAGCAACCATTTGCTACTTTTTGGAAATCAAATCACTATGTTCTCTGGCTGTTTCAGGAGTAAAGGGGATCAAACACATGTTATATACGAAGAAGAAATTTCTAGTCAGTTTTGCAGCCAATGTGTGGTCATAATTTTGGTGAAAATTGCATTTGAATATTATTTGTAGTAAAGCATAATATGTATAAAAAATAGTGTGTGATCTTTTATAAATTAGTTTAACTTAGCTCAGCATTCATGTGCACAGATGTATCAGTTTGTGTCTTTGGCACTGTGAGTGAAGTGGCCAATTTAAGCACCGTAGGAGAACATCCCAGGTCACTGTCCTATGACACCTCTCTCCCTTTCAGCACCTTTTAAATAGTAAATCCCAAAGCACAGATACAGGCAGTGTCCAGCAAAGCCATGAGCCATACCTTTAGCTGTGGGCACCTGCAAAAATCCAGTTCATACTCTGACTTCCAGAGCTGGGAACAAATTGCTTCTGAGACATCTGCCCCAAATGAATTAGGCAATCACAATAAATTTAGAAGAACCTTAAAGAGAGTAACTTCTTTAAAAAAGGGGATAGAGTAAATAAAGTATAATGCAGAATAGATACTCTATGGATAAATCATGCATGAATAAAGTACAAAACCTGCAAACCTACCAAAGTCAAAGGGGTTTTGTAACAGGCTGCTGTTTGGAAGGAAAGCTCTCCCAGCTGAGCGCTCTGGAGGTCTGTGCCATCTAGATGGAAATGTCTTCAACAAAGACCCCACTTCAATAATTCAGCAATAGAGAAATACCTTGTTCCAGGAAAGATCTTACTAACCTCTCACAGATGTAAATGTGCTTTAACCTAACAGAGCACACAGACACAGGTACTTTGTAGTTTGCAGCTGGGTTTTCTTCTGCTAATGTTCATAATTCTTTTGCTTCTTGCCTCTGATGCCTTGTAGCTGTTCTTCCTCCTGGCTTAGCTGAGTGAAATGCTGTCTGTCCAAGACCTGTCCTTCCTGGAGTCCCACTGGGAGCTTCAACACACATGTAGAAATTATTTCAGATAGTTTCTTATGTGGCCCCATGTGCTTGGCTTTTTGTAGTGGATATCAGTTACTATACCAGAGTTCCACAGGCTGAGACAAATGTTTGATTGCTTAGCTGAAATGGTTTAATTTAGACATTAAAGAGGAACAGAGACGATCTCTTCAGGAACTGACCTCTTTTTTTTCCCAAAGTGTTTTTGAATACTTCCCATAAAATCTTACAAGACCTAGGAACTGTGCTTTCCAGAAGATAAATATATCTACTAATATCTACTTATAATGAAACATAAGGTTTCTGTTGAGATACTCGTGCATTAATATAATGCAAATGAAGCCTATACATCTGTCAGTCTTACTGCATTATCTACAATGATTTTTTTCTTGTTTTCCTTCTTAATTCATAATGTTACTGTGGTTATTTAATTTTTGACACTCAGAATACAAACCAATGCAAATTCACCTTAAAGAAGAAACTTCAGATTTTTTTAGAAAACAGTACAATCCTACTTGCCCACAAATAGTCTTTTCTGCCTCCTGTAATGGCATTTGAATGTGTGATACTTGATACAGGAACCCTTAATTTGTGCCTTGGAAAGATGTTGAAAGAATTATCTTCACTTAACAGTGATTCTACATGAGATTATATGAAGTAGAGATTTTAAACTTGTGAGAGGCTATTGTGACTGTCTTTTCTGAACTATGTAATTTTATGAACGATTCACTGTAGTATGTCCAATGGCTATGACTGAGAGAACTGAGGTTTTAGGAAAATAGTCAGTGATGCAAAGTCCTTTGCAGGCCCAGAGATTTCACTTTCTTTGTGAGGGACATCAGACAATGTCTAATCCATTGTATGCCTCACTGATATCATCATGCTTTAGTTACCAAAAAGACATGTCAAATACCAGAGAGAAATCTGAATATAATACATTAATGAAGTTATTTTACCGAGACACCTCTTAGTCTCAAAGGGAAAAAGCTGGCAAGGTGGTCTGAAAGATTTATTTTCCATTGCTCTATGCCAACTTGTATAAATCATGTTAGCTTCTTTAGTGTTACTTAAAAACTCTAGTGCTGCCTTTTTTATTATTTTGCTCAGGATTGCTGTCAGGCTGACAGACATAAAATTACCTTGGTCCGTCCATTTACACTGTTTGGCACAATCTAGCTTTTTTTTTTCCTCCAAAGCTGAATTTTAATGTTGAATTCTCCTTCCGAGCTGGGAGACTGTCCTTGGAAAATTTAAAAATAATGTCTGATACTGTATTGTTCACATAATAAAACCACAAGCATATGTAATTGAGCTATAAAACATTTTTCTATATAATTAAGGTTTGCATCTAAAAAGAAAAACCTGTAGCAGTAGAGAATGACTTAAAATATGATTTGTTTTTGAGTAAGACTTGACTTGTGTGCAGTTAGAATTTGAATACTTAGTCTCTTGAACCGCTTAATCCAGTGGTCAGTGAGCACAGGATGACTTTGCAGCACTGGAATTCCTGCACACAGGAGTGCAAGTTGGCATGATAGGTTGTGTTATTGCATAAAGGTTTATAGTGGTTTATTTAGAGGTCAAATGACAACAAGTTGAAACAAGTTTAAATATCTTGATAGTTATTAAGTAATTTGCAGAAGCAAATTAGTGCTCATGAGAGCTCAAAACCATCATGGGTTAATGATGAATTCAGAAGGTCCTTCAAGAGAGCATTCTGGTTTATCAAAGTACTGCATTGCATTTTAAATATAAAAGAAATAAGATTATTGAGGACTTTTCTGAGGTAGCCACATTCATTCTTTGTTGCAGATGCAAAAAAAATATCAAATGTTAATTTTAGTAGTGCTTTGATTAAATGTATCAGCATAGTGACATAGTCTTTATAGTGAGTAAAGTCTTTGTGCTATTAAAAAAGAAAAAGGAAAAACACTAATTAGGAAACTTTATAAAATGAATGTGCTGTGTTTCTTAGATTTCTCTGTGGACTTGAGAGAGTTACTACTTTAATACTTTACATCCCATGCTGAATAGTAGGCGATGATTAAAACTAAGCTCTAATGTTTCTCATGGCTGCAACTTCATTGCAGAAGTACCATGATTAGAAGACTGTTTCTCCAGTAAAAAGTATTACTTTATTCAGCACAATGTGCTTTCCTGAAGATTTGGTGGTTTATCTTTACAAATATGATTCTACTTCTGTGCCCATTTTAATGTCTTCAGATTACTGTAGGTTACTTCAGAGGCATCACATAATTTTTCACTTTTAATCTATCATAGAGGTATTTAACTTTTTCCTTCTCCTTTACCATGAAAAACTATTTAATATTAAAATCTGCCATTTAAATCTCATTAGATAATAAATTATGATATGGTTTATTGTATTTACAATTACTTGTAGTAGTGACTCTATTGAAAACCATAGGATCAAGCTGCATTTTATAGTATATAGAATCTATCATGAAAAATCTTGTGGAAAGTGTTCTTTGATATAAATAAGACTGTTAAAAACATGAATCTGAATTTCACCTGCATGTTCACTTCACTGTCACTGGGTTGCTACCTAACATCAGTCAGTTGTCTTTCATCTAATCTTCATTGCACTGCTGGAATAGTTGCTGCAGCAGGAAGTCCTAACACTATTGAAATTAGCAGCAGAGCTCCCTCTGGTTTCAGTAATTCCATGATTTTATCCTAAATGTATGACCATTCCTGATGCTGATAAAATCAATACAAAGCAGTGAAAGCTACTCTTTAGAGGTGCCCACAAATCATCAGACTGATTGTAATTAAAGCAGACAATTGCTGCTGTGCTCATGGGGGATGCAAACCTACAGAACCCTTATTCCTTGGTTTCAGAAGCATGTACAGAAACCTCAGGGCTGGCTGTCATTGCCAGGGGGAGTTTTGGCCCAGGGAATTGGTGCCTTCAGTGGCGTTTTGCCTGCTTGCCCCAGCAAAACACTTGGCTCCAAGCTCTGCACTGCCCATGATTGCTCTGTAAAGCAATTAGCTAACTAGCCTTGTTCTTCCAGCTATGCTGACATCAGCAGTGATGCAGGTGGCCAAGGAGTTTTGGCATGGATCTCTTTGATGTAATGTCATCAAATAGAGCATCAGTGGTAGCTTCAGCACGGCCTGAAACATGGGAGAGGGGAGGCTCGTAGGGGAAGGTCAGGAAGGAAGCAAGAATCATGTCCAGACATTTATATCAGGCAGCATTTAATGACATAAGGGTGAAAAACTACCAGGTTTTTTGAATGTGCACTCAGAAAATGGGGTGTGTGTAGAGAAAGACAAACGCAGGCTGCATAGTGGTGGGTTTATTGAGTGTGAAAAATCTGGGCAGAAGTATTCTGAATCTGATGAAGAGAATGGTTGGATAAAATGTATTTTGCAGCTTTTTCTTGGCAGTTCTTAGGCTTCAGACATTACTTCAACAACCTCTTCACAGCAGAAAATGTGTCAATTAGTTAAAGAAGCTACACGGTGTTACTTCATGCTCAGGTGTGGAGAAGCCAGGGAGGCACCAGCTCCTCTTTTTCTCTTGTTGACTAAATTACTTACTTAATACAAAGGGTTTAATTAAACTGACTTTAAGTTGCAAAAGAAATTTCACATTCTTCAATTTTGTCTGATATCTTGTGAATCTAAGAGGGTCAGTGAATTCTTTCCTTCATGCTGCTGAATCTAAGGCCAGTGATCCAATGCAGGATGGGGCTGCTGACCTTTCTTACAAAAAGCTAGTAGAATATAAAATAAGTACCCTGTTGTGAAGAACTGTCAGCTTTGTGGTTATTTTATGGTGCTGAAATAGGGCTTGTGGCAGATCCTGAAGTACCCATTCTTTCAGGTCTGCTGTCAGATTTTAGTAAGACTGCCACTGAAGCTATGGGTACTGCTGCTCTGCTTTGGTTCTGCCTAAGTAGTGAGGCACTAGTTCCTGTGGAAAAAAAGACAGAAATCAGGGGAAGATTGCAAACTGTTGCTTCAGATTGACTTCACTTCAAAGTAAAGTTGGAAAATGAAATTTGAAACATCTTATATTTGCAAAGGTTGTCCCATTGTGGATTGCTATGGAAGGCTTTTTATTTCACCTAATGCCATACGTGGTTATGGATCTCCTGCTGTAATATCAGTAGGATCTCTGGCCACTCAGGTTATAATGAGCCATCTCTGCTTTCCCAGCCCTTTCAAATTCTGTTTCTGAAGGCTGGAGTAACATTCACTTACTTTTTGTGTTCACCCTGAGCTCTTTCTGCAAAACAGTGACCGTTAAGGGGTCACTGTTGCTTGACATTTTAAGGAAATAATCTATCCTCACAGCTTCCTTGTGTTACTGGTTATTATAGATGACGCAAAGGTTATAACTTATTTTATTCTTCTAGAAATCTTATTTATACAGTATCCTCCTCTGCAGGCTGCATTCTCTTTTCTGGCATTTCACTTCTCTACTGAATAGAAGTGGGCATTTACATTTCTTGCTTTATATTATTGTTTTGTTAACTCCTGCCGTGCACAGGGTCTGTTAACAGCTCAGGAGCTGCTTCCCTGTTGATCCTCACATCACTTAAGTCTTTTGAGATCCTTTATTGTTTCTCTTCGCAGTCTTCTCACTTTGTCAGTTCTGGGAGCCTTACGCAGCGCTGTTGTTGGGTTTGGAGTTTTTTTGCAGCCTTTCAGTTCCAGTTCATAATTCTCTTAATCCTCTTCGGATTTCATGTTCTTATATATGTCATATACCCTCTATTTTTCCTCAAGAACTCTTTTGACGTTCTTAGTCATCCACATCAGTCTTATCCTTCTTTTATGCCTAGAATAGCTGATCATTCTCATGCTCTTGCAATCCTTGCCCTCCCTTCCTTGCCCCAACTCCTGGTTTGTCCATTATTTTGCACTGGATATGGCTGGAATGAAAGAAATACCAGATCTCATGGAAGTCAATGATATTGAAGTGTCTGCCTATTTCGGGGAAGCATTGATGTTTGGCTTCAGTGGTTCTGAGTCAGCCTTTGCCCCCGGGCCACTGCTGCATTGCTGGCTCATTTGCACAGCAGAGAAGGTGGTGCTTGGTGATGCAACAGGCACAGGCTGAAAAGATACAGATTCTGCTTGCCAAAAGGTAAATCTGTATGTAAGCAGGATGCTCAGGCAGAGGTAAAAAATAAACTGCTGCCTTTTACAGATTATGTGCTATATTTCTAGGAGGCCAAACCCCCTCCTTCTGCAGAATGTGTCAGCTAATGCACTATGAAATGTGGGATCTGGTTTTATAGTGAGCACCTCTCCATCAGAGGCAAGATCAAATCCATTTTCTGTGCACACACTCCAACCACAACCTTTGTATTTGCATGTAATTTAACTCGTGTTTCTGATGAAGTTATAACATTGTAATATTGTATCTGAAAACAATTAGATTTGAAGGATGGAGAAAAAGAATGTTTCACATGGGTTTACAGGGTAGACTTTTGACAAAAATTCAACCTAATGAAGAAGCTTTCCTGTCTGATTTTGTATAGCTTTGTTCCCCGTGTTTTCTAAGTAGTTGAACAGTTTATTATTTAAAAACATATGTTCACAACCACCCTTTTTTGAAGTCCCTGTTCCATTTGCTCTCTCCAGAGTTCTGAAGCTCTCCCTCCCAGGCATCACAGCACCATGCCTCACTGCCACAAATGCGGAACAGTTTAATGCCTCAGTTTAAGCAGCTACTCCCTAACTGTAGTGAGTGTCCATGTGTGGGTGGGTGTGAGCTGTGTGTTCCCCAGTCCCTCCTGCTGAGCATTCCCAGGGGAGACCCCCAGTTCAGGAATATGGGCAGGGGGAAGGCAGCATTAGCCACCTTTCCTTGTGCCTGGTACTGAAAGCAGTAAAAGATCTGCAGTCCTCCTTTATTTTTTTTTCCCCTTGTTGTTGTCAAAACTGCCTGAAATATTTTTGAGCTCTTTTTCTTCTTTCCACTCTGAAAGAAAACTTTGAACTACAATTTGTTCTTCAATTAGAGCTGCTCTGTGGAGACATGGCATGGATGGAAAGAGGTACTTTGCAGGTGTCTTCACATTCTGGCAATCCAGGACTACATCTAGGGGCTGGTCTAATATCTGACATGCTTTAATTTACCTTGGAGTGTGTGCCTGACTGCAAGATGTTAAGAAACTGTATTGTTAGCCAGGGATCTCCTTGGCAAAGGTCGCAATCATTTGTATTTCCATTGAGAACACAGTGTACTGAGGGCAAAAGCAGTTCTGAGGTTCCTCTGGGACAGAAAAATTTCAAAAATAGTGATGCTTGAGACAAAGTCTTTCCTAGAATTTTAAAAAGAAATGTGTTTTTCTCTTTCAACTTTGTTTATACCTTGAATTTTAAAATATATTTGTGCTGGAATTTATGAAAGACTGTGTAAGATACAAAGTACAGCTGTAACCTGCCCACACTGTGTGACTCCAGAAGGGGATTCTGTATGCCTGGGGCACACACGTGTGGTTTTATATTGGTTTTATTATTTCAGGGGACTAAAAATGCTAAAAATTATTTCACTGTCATCAAGTGTGGTTTAACTCACTGTTTTGTACACAAAGTAGGTCAAAATGTGCTACAGCTTTGCAGAGCCCTTTAACCTAAATCAACGTATCTAAATGGAACCTTTAAGTGAAATTCTCCATTTGGTTTGTTTACAGTTTTCTAAATTCAGCATGAAACAAGAGGAAGTGGTCTGTATCTTTAAAGAATTAAAATAGGCCCATAAATAAGCTCAATGACTTGCCTTTGGAGAGAAAACAAAACCCCCTCATCTACTAAATCAGCTAGAAGCTGAAAATACATTTTGAGATTTTACTCTGTGTTGGTTTTGTTTGTGTTTGGTTTTTGGTTGGGTTTTTAAGGTTTTTTTTAATTTTTTTAACTGTGTATTTATATGGAACAGCAAACACAGATTATGCCTTAGTAATTTTTATGGATTCGGCATCTGTCCTTTTGCTTTTATTCACATATTTTTGTAGCCATAATCTCTAGTTTCTTGTTTGATGATGCAAACCTTTCAGATGTAGAAATGGATAAAAATCTTAGTGAATCTAGTGAGAGTCATTTTCAGGAATAATCCCTTTATTTGACAGGAAATAAAGACCACAGGGGAAAAAAAAAAGAAAGAAAAAAAGGCAACATGGATGTGAAATGACTGAAGATATTAGTGTCCAATATTTTCCCAGCTAGGTTCCTACACAGAGAAATGCTTGGAGAATTCTCTACAATAACAAACTATAAAAGCCCCAAGACATAATCCACCTGATCCTGAGTTTTATTTTGCATGCATAAGAGAGCTCTGTTGTGTTTGAAATTGCAGAGTGTGTTGACAGGTCTGTCAGCTGTCTCAAGCCGATATCCAGAGTGGGATACGCCCCCTTGCCTGGGAAGGGGGACTTTGAGACACCAGTTCCACAGTCACTGAAAGGAGCTTTACACACAAGTTCCAAGCTGTAAGTGAACTGCAGCAACAAGCCAACTGTGTGAGGCAGGTGATTATAAAATATTGAGATTTGGCTGCACTCGCTGATTTTCAATTAGCTTCAAGGGCATGCAGAAGAAAGCAAAAGTGTGACAGAATTTGTTGGTTGTTTTAGAAATATTAATATGATTCAAGCCTGGAATATTTCCATTGGATTAAACACATCACAGCACATCCTCATTTGATGTGCTTGGGCAGTGATGTCTCTGATGACAGAAAAATCCCCAAACCCTCTAAGTAACAAAGTGTATTTCACAAGCCCCTTTTGGCAATTGCACCTGCTAACTGAAACACATAAAGAGAGAGTCTGTAGTGTGCTAAAGGAATTTTGTTATTTGCATCTACTCTATTATTGATTGAAAGCTCCTCTGTTGCCTTGTCTGCTACTAACGTGATCCCTCAGTGCTTTTCTATAGGGATTTGTTTCCCTAGTCTATTAAGATGGT
Organism: Rhipidura dahli; assembly: GCA_013399225.1. NCBI lineage: Eukaryota > Metazoa > Chordata > Aves > Passeriformes > Rhipiduridae > Rhipidura > Rhipidura dahli. The sequence goes on from VXAC01001091.1 coordinate 139,276, forward strand.
CTTTGTGTTGTCAAGAGCTACACAGTAAAGTCTTATGATATGAAAGGATATTTACTTTGCTACCTTATTTATGCTTTTGTCCTTTCAAGCTCTTTGAACTCCAGTGAAAGTATCGTTGTCAGAGGTTTGACCTAACATGGTTCTGTGTTTTGTTGAATGTCACCATAAAGCCAGGAAGAAAACTTCTTGGTAGGATAGAAATCTGGACATCCTACAGCATTTGGAGAGACAGGGAAAGGAATTTTTGAATAATAGATAACTCATACATGTGTTCAGATACTCATAAACACAGAGACTGATTATTTATTCAAGATGTTAATGTTAAAGTCAAAGATGGGACTTTTACGTTACAGTCTCTGTTCTACCTGGTGAGGCACTTGAAAAATTATTGTCATATCATTTAGTATTGAGATTATACCACACTTCCTAAATTATTGAAGTGCAATCTTTTACTCCTGTGAGTAATGCAGCTCATTGGATCTATTTGTAAGAATGCCAGATTTTAAAGAAAAATGATCTTAAATGCTTGCTCCAGATCTAAAATCTGGACCTGTGTTCCTCTTCAGTAGCATTGTGTATTTGTTTCCCCTATTCTCTAATGCAGTTTTTGTGTCTCTCCCCTCGTTCTATAGGCTTGTGATCTCATTATTTGTGGTTCCTATTTCAGTGTGGGGGGCCAAAGCCAACAAAGAAACGTGACTGCATTTTCCCCAGTAGGTACCACTTTGCACAGAGAGAAAGCTTTCTTCTTGCAGTTGTTGTTAATTCCTACTTTGAAACTAGTTGGTGCCTCTTTCTAGACCTACTCATTGTGAAACAGGTATGGGCAAATCCTGTGTGCTTTTGCTGCAGTAGAAAATTGCCTTTCAACAAAGTAAGTTTGGAATACATTTTGTGCCGTATCCATTGCTGAATACATAAATTAACTAATGGTTTGAAAAGATAAATATGAATATTTACCTTCCATTTCTGGCTGTAAGTGCTGGCTGTCTCACACACGGCGTGGTTTGTATTCCTGCAAAAGGCAGAATGGATCATGTGAAACTGTGTCATGATACAGCCCCAGAATGAAGTAGGACATTTCTTGACCTTGGTGTGCTCAACCGTGCAGCTGTAGTCTTCTTGTGACAAGGAATGCCTCTCAAAGTAGTGTCTAAAATCTGTTTGGGAAAGGTTCTACAGAGAAATTAGCTACATTCAAGTTTCCTCTATCTGCCAAGAGAGAAACATTTTTTTAAGTCCGGGTAATGTGTCATGTTTAGTAACTGAAGGATTTGATTAGTAACCTGAGAATTTGATTTCACCGTGTTCTGCTAAATGTTAAAACACATGAATTTTTACATATTCCCTAATATCTCTGACAGTTTGTTAATATTTCATACAGAGCTAATAAATTTTACTTGTTCTGGCAAAAAGACTTCCAGATAGCACAGCAGATAGAATTGGTTTAAAAGTGCAAAGCAAGTTTACGTTTGAAAGGATTCATTTGGGCTTTCACAGGCGAATTCAAAGGGCCCCTGTAGGAAGAGCAGGGATTCTGCCCTAAAGGAGAGTTTTAAAGCAGATCAAGTGTTTTGCTTTGGGCCGGGCTCCGCTCGGCAGCAGCGCTTGGGCAGCACCCGGGGCAGCTCCCACGGGGGGCGGTGGGAGAAGCTCCCGGGGCTGGAATTCCCACTTGGGGCTGTCGGACCGGCCGCCCCCGCTGCCGGAGCCTCCCACGGGCCGCAGCTGCCTGGCTGTTGTCTCCTGCAGGCGCCGGGGGAGAGTCCCCACACGAATGTGTTTGCTTGTCTAAAGTCTGTGCAGTTTTTAGTAGTCTTCCAGCCTCCGGTGCGGGGTTTTGAAACTCCATCACAAGGCACCAGCAGAACATTCTGAAAAAAAAAAAAAAAAATCTGGAGTGTGGCTTGTATTTATAAAAGTTATTTGTTTGCATGAGGCACATGTGCTGATACTGTGAGTCATCCATCCATTTTGCTGTGACATTTTCAAGCACAATTATGTGTAGTGGAATTTTTTTGGTAGCTGGCTATGTTGCCCATCTGTGAAATCATCATTCTACTGAGCACTAAAAATAGGGATGAAACTCTTGAGAGAAAATTTTGAATCTACTTAAATGACAGTTTGAAATGTGTTCCTGCAGTCAACAGTTTAAATATTTTCTATCCTAAATATGGATACTCTAAATTTAAGGTGATGTAGTCCTGCTGTCACCACTTCAATTCACCTTTCTAGCACAGTAATAGAGCTGGAAATAATTTCTGGCTGGAAACCCAGCCTGGTGCCCACCAAAGCCAAATCACTTGGGCCCCAGAGGAGCAGGACTGGCGCAGGCATGCGGGAGCTCTGGAAGGTGGATAACACACGGAGTGGAAAGTGTTTATTAATAACAGGGGATCCCTGGGGAAAAATGTGAAGACAATCCATGACTGTAGATCAGAGGGGAGCAGGGAGAAGATGATTTCTTGATTTTTGACTACTAGGAAATGAAGCTTTGAGATAAAGAACAAAGAATTATCCAGCAACTTTTAATTAGCTGTGTTTTCAGTCAAAGTAAGTTAGTGAAAAGATATGGTAAACACTGAAAATAGTGAAGAACTGCAGCTAGAAGAGGGAACTGCTGGAAGACTATAAACTGTGTTGCTGAGTAATAGCGTCCTAATTGAAGCCACACAAAGCCAAAGAATCTAATTAGTCAGGAAAACACATTTCATTACATTCTTAGTAATTTGTTTTGAAAAAGTCCAACTGGTTTTTAAATTTGACAGATTTTTATTGTGTTCAGAGCAGATTACTATACTTGCATATAGAGATAATGAAAAATAAAGTTGCAGACATAGAAGAAGAAAGTATTTAATTCAAAATCATGTTTGCAGTTGTTCCTTGCTATCTGAGTACCATTCTATAAAGTTCTGCAGAGAGGATGAAGAAAATAAATTGGACTTGAGCTGGTAAGCAATACTGGGGAGCATCACTCATTTCGTTAATCCACAGCAATCTGAGAAACACTTGAAGCTTCAGCTCAGCCAATCAAATTAAAAAAGCATGTTCTGTGCACCCTGCTGCCTTCCCTCCTTTTCCCCTTCTTCTCCCTCACTTCCTCTCACTCTCCCTGTCTTTGTACAAGTTTTCACAATGAGATTTTTTGCATAAAATATAAAGCTAAATCTCCAGCTAGATTTAAGAAGTGTTACTCCATTTACATTCAGCTTTCAAAAATTTGTGGTTTTGGTGAGCTTACAGGCAAATGATTATATGGCAAGACCTCATTGTGGTAGGTTTCTTGTATCTGGATTTTTTTTTTCCAAGTGCTAAATAGGAAAGAAGAAAAAAAAATTATGCTTATTATCAGGATACTTTGCTCATGCAAATTAGAAACCAATGCTGTAAAAACATAAAAGACTATTCTTGCAGAGGACATATGAAAATTCAGTGTTATATCTTCTTGAAAGGTCTTTTACTTATTAAATCTCAACTGTGGATAAAGTCAATAACATGGACAATTAAACCTTCCTCATATTTTTTATCCTACCATGGATTAATGTATTTTAAAATACATTTATGCACATTTTTATCTACTTTTGAGATCCAAGTTAATGGGTTTTCAGAAGTATGCACTTTTTATATTTGTCTCTATAAACTACATCCACAATAACAATGTGCTATTTTCAGTTCTTTGAAGAGTCACCCTTATTCATAGTGACATCGGAAAGGTGATATTCACTGATCTGACAAATGGACAGATTTAAATTTCATCATGGTCTTCTTTAGACAAAAATTCTAATTAGATCTTCAAACTCAAACTGTAGCTCCATCATACTTCAGGTGAGAAGAATGAAAATATAAGTCTTTAGGCAAGAAGAGACAATGCACCTGAAAATATACACAAAATGAAAAGGAAATGCACAACATGGACAAGAATCAATCCTGCAAGTCCTTGTTTGCAACATAGCCATGTTTCCTTAAAATATTCCTCCCATGAATAAGGATAGTAATAGTTTAGTATATATTAGCATAGTAATAACTTCAGCTGGACTATTAGAATTAATAATGGATTAACCCGCATGAGTGAGAATCCCTGCCTTGTTAAGGACGAGGCTACTTCTGGAGCTTCCCATTTTTTATAAAGTTACGTGTTTGTTACGTAAGTTCCTCCCACATGCATTGCAGCTGGATTTGTTTTTGCTTCCTGCAATGATCTGCTGCACAGCACTGCTGTGCTCCACTCCATGAGTTCTTAGTGGCTGAGGTTTTGGTTAAGCAGGTTTATCCTTCTGCACAACACCCCGAAATTCTTAGTGGGCTCTGCTCCTGTGATGTCCACAAGAGGCAGTTTCTTCATCTGCCTCTTTCCCTTCCAGAGAATAAATCCCTGAGAAGCAGTAAATGTCATCAAGAGGGGAATGATGGTAATTTAGTTGAAAATCTGCAATAAATGTATTATAATATTGAATGTTTCTACTCCCTGTTCTACCATTCTGTAACCTATAAATGAAGTACACTGAATAAGGTGTGGCACGGAGGTACGACAGATGGGAATATCCGTATTTCTTTCTTCTCTGAACAGTGGTTATTTCCATTCAAAATGTCATCATTTGTTATAGTGGCTGGGACACATTCTAAAACACCCACAGAATGCTGGTCACTTCATTCAGGAATGAGTAACCAATATAAAGTGACAGAAAAGTGAAGCAATCTTAGGGTAACAACTGGACACCAGTTTCTAGAAGAAGGGAAAACAGCTGTTCAGAGAAGAATTGATGGCTTCAGTAATTAGCACTTTTGTAACTGAAGACTATCAATGTTCATTAAAACTTTCTCAAAACTTTCTAAGTGGACTTGCATTTCCTTTTAAACTCTAATTTTGATTTTGAAAATATAGTAGGTAATTTGATTAGCAATAAAGAACAGTCAGCTTTTGAATTATACAAACTGTATCCTTACACATTTGGACCAACTGTGAAATTCTTTTCTCTCTGCTTCATAGTTTTATTGGTTTTGAGAAGTATTTGGTAGCTTCCAGTACGTATTCCTGTGGTCATTGTAAGGACCGGGTGTTAGAAAATAGACATTGGTGAAGCCAAAATCAGGAAATTTATGAAAACATTTGCGTGGGAAGCAGCTGTTTTTTGGGGGATGTTTCTGTTTGTGTTAGAGCCAGACCTTATTGGATATGAATTTCTCAGTAGTGCCTCAGTGCTTAAATTCATAAGCCTCGTTTAAAAATAATTATTTGGATGCTAGAGTCCAGCTTTGCCAAGATACTTGTTAGGTACTTAGGTTAGGCACAAACTCCTGCTAAGCGCATGAGGTGCCTTCTTCAGTGTCTGCAGTGGTTGTTAGGCAACTAATCTTGATTTAGATACTTTTGAAAACCTAGCAAGCATTTTTGACACCTAAATATCTGACTGTTGAGAGCAGAAGTCCTAGTTAATTTCTGGACATATAAGGCAAGTGTGTTACGACTGTTTAAACTGGAAACACCTGAGCTGTAACGACACCTGTGAAGAGGGTATAGTGCCTTCCCAAACCACCAAACCTGCAGCAGCTGAGCCAGTCAGGTCAGAAAATTAGAAAAGAGCAAGCGCTGATTCCGAGGTTAAGAAGCATCTGTGCGAGGCTGTTCGCTGGTCTCTAAATCAGCCTTGCTTTTTTTTTTTTTTTTTTTTTTTTAAATTCTCTAATTAACAAAGGTAAAGCTAGAAAGGATAGGCTCTACCTTCTGGAGAGCGTCTTTTAAAGCTGGAGGCTGGGCATTCGTCACTGGATCCCTGGAGAATATCAGCAGTATTAAGGTTTTATTGCTTTTCTTCTAATTACTGTCTGTAGATGTTATTTATTATTAATTAGATGGAGATAGTTCTGGGTGAAGAATGGATGAAAGAGCGGGTAGGGACATACATGGGGAAGCGGCAGACGAAAGGTGTAGTAGCAATAGTTGCACGGAAACGTTTTCTTAACTAAATACCACTTTTGGTCAAAGATAAGGGTTCAAACCCACCCTGTTTGACTGTGGCTCGTTCTAAGGAAATAACGAAATACTCCTTAAAAATGTGGGAAAACGTTCATTGCAGAGAAAACAAACTGTAATTTTGAAGAATCTGTTCTGTTTCAAATTAGAGTTTATGTCTGTAATTCTTACTGGACTTCATTAATCACTTTTTGTTGCGATTGAAACACTGCCTTGCCGTAAGGAAAGGTGGCTGTCCCGAGTTTTCTCCTTTGTGGTAACAGCTCGCGGTCCCTCCAGCCACGCGTATCAGTACACGGCACTTCGGGGGTAGCTTCACCACCAGCGAGACAAAACCTAAATCAATGTTTAAGGGTTCTGCAGTAGAAGGTAACGCCAAAATGATTGTTTTTCAAAGTAAATTTATTTATTTGGATAAACTTTGAAGAGCCCAGTGTTAGCTTGAAGTCAGAATGACGGCATTTCAACAGGTCAGCGGAGAGTTCGGGGTTGGGATAACTTGGGGGTTTTCCTGGAGGTGAAGACAGAGGGTGCAGGCAGGGACAGAGTGACCGGAGAGCCTTGAGCTAGAGGAGCGGGGACGCGGTGCCCGGAGCGCGGGGAGAGGGAGATGCTGAAGCCGCTGACGCTGCGGTCGGTGCCCCGGGCGTTGCCGCTGTCCCTGCCCTGGGCAGGGGGCTCAGGAGGGACCGGGCTCGACGGGCGCGGGGCGGCGGTGACGGGGTTAAGGCGGCGGCGGGCGCGGGGCTATTTGCGGAGCCGGAGCTCCGGGCGGTCGGAGCGGCCCCGCGCCCCCGCCCGGGCGCAGCAGCAGGTGGCGGTGACGGCGGTGGCAGCAGCGAGGGAGTTAAAGCCCGCGGCGGCGGGAGGAGGGGGACTGCGAGCGGGCGGCGGCAGCGGCGGCGGGAGGAGGGGGATCGAGGCGGAGCAGGCGGCAGCAGGAGGAGGGGGACCGGGGAGCAGGCAGCAGCGGCAGGAGGGGGACCGAGGAGCCGGCGGCGGCGGCGGCAGCAGCCGGGTTGCTAGGGATGGAGAGATCCCGTGTCACCCGGATGTGAGTGTCATGTTGGCCCAAACTCTGAGGGATTTGGCAGCGGCGAAGCAGCAGCGGCAGGAGGAGGAGGAGGAGCAGCAGCAGCCCCTCGCACGTCTCTAGTCACTACCATGGGGGTCG
>VXAC01001091.1:146961-157868 GCA_013399225.1 Rhipidura dahli
CGGGAGGGGAAGCAGGGATGCTTTGGGAAAATGCTGGAGGGAGATGTGCCACCTTTGCCCCCGCGGCGGCTCTGCCCCCCGTGTCACCCAGCTGTTGATGCGCCGCCGCTGGCCAGCGCTCGCCGCGCCGGGGCCGCTCCCCGCGGCAGCTCCGTGGGGGCCCCGCCGTGACCCCCCCACTCCCCGCCGCCATCCCGGGGAGCCATCTTAGGGCTCCCGCGCCCCCGGAGCGGGGGCCGGCCCCGGCCTCGTCCGCGTCCACGCGCGTTCGTGGCACTCCCGTGGTCTGTGCCCCCCGTCTGGAGCAGGAGGGATGTGCTTTCCCCGCCTCTCCGCTGCTTGACGGGGAGAGATTTTTTTCTCCCCTGCCTGGGTAGGTCCTTCTCACTGTCATCTCTCTTGCCAACCCGAATTCCCGGCACGTATATTGTGCCGTTCCTCCATTTTTTTCCCCACCCAGGCATCAAGTTTTGAATCGCGCTCAGGAGCCTCTCCTTCCTACAGGTGCATGTAGGAGTAGACTGTTGCACTAGTCAAAGAGCTCGCGAGGAAGGATCCTTGCGAGGAGGTGGTGTTTTGCCTCTTTGCTGTCATCTGCATAAAGAGGACTCGATTATTATTTGGAAGGTGCAGTTAATTTTTTTAAATTCTCGTGAAGAAGCAAGACCGAACGCCATCCTTTTACAGAACCAAAGCTTATCCTTGTGCAATGGGTTCATGGTTGTGATTTCTAGAGCGAAAGACAGCAGAGCTTTATGAAAGTGTTTATCGCAGACAGTATTGGATCTTCGCTTGTGGGAGGCATCCACGCATTTTTCTTTGAGAATGCAAAGCAGGGCAAGATTTAACTTGCTTACAGGACTTCCCCCTCTACCTTGCTGCTTATTCTTAATTGAACAATGCGTAAGAATTTTAAACAACTACTCTTTGGACCAAAATAAATTGAGATAATAGTAAATGCTAAGGTGCTACAGCAAACTTGATCTTATGGGGTAGGCATGTTTTACTGAGTAAACACAAAGACAAGAAGGCTTCCAACCAGTTGGAAAAAGGCATTGCAAGTGGAAGAATCAAAATGACAAGTGTTTGTCTCTCGACACTTAGGTCGTTCTTGAAGTTATAAAACTGATTCCTGAGCATTTTTTGCTACTGTTCAATTGCATGTACCCCAGCACAAGTGTATGCATATAGATATCCAGATATGTAATGTAAGCATCACACTGCTCTGAGGTCTTAAAACAATTGTTTTGAATTAGGACCCATTTTAGTGTAAAAATACCATAACCAAGTACTTTTTTTCCTTTTGTCCCACAGAGGTGAACTATGCAAGTAGCACCAGGATCCCTCTCCCTGGTGACGGACCAGCTATTCAGTCAAACAGTTCAGCACCATCCAAGCAAACTGTTCTATCTTGGCAAGCTGCAATCGATGCTGCTAGACAAGCAAAGGCTGCCCAAAACATGAGTACCACCACAGCCCAGCCTGTAGGATCTCTGTCCCAAAGAAAACGCCAGCAATATGCCAAGAGCAAAAAACAGGGTAATACATCCAATAGTCGGCCACCCCGTGCCCTTTTCTGTTTATCCCTCAACAATCCAATACGAAGAGCCTGCATTAGTCTAGTAGAATGGAAGTATCCTTTCTTGCAGTTTGCTTTTTAAATGATTTTCTTGCATTTTGTAATTGTATCAAGGGGATTGTTTTACGGGATCTCTTAGAGCATCACAACTTACATGTTCCTTCCCTTGTACATGGGGGTAACTGTCATTAATGTCAATGGTGGTCAGTTTCGGTTCAGTTGCTGTTAAAGATGGTCTTTTGTGTCATATTGACACAGAATATCATTTACTGAAGTCGGTAGCTCAAAGTCAGAGAAGAGCTCATAGATGCTCCTTTTTTCTGGGAGAAGCTGGGGGAATGTTTTCAGGCTTACATGATATTCCAGCAAATCTCCGCATTGCATTCCAAATAAGGAAGAATGGATAGGAATGCATTCAGCCATCCAGTGTCAGGGAGATGACCAAAGGTGTCAAACCTGTATCTTCCATATTACAATTTGGTGTATTGCCATGAGGGCAAATGAGTCAGATGTAGAAATCTTTTCAAAAATAGTGGGTTTTTTTCCCCAGTACTAAAAGTAGGGAAGATGTTTATTTAAGCCAAGGAAGTGTTCTAAACACACACAAGTGTCTGAAATATATTGATCTTCTGAGTTTGTGCAACTTATGTGTACCACCAAACATATTTGGAAGCATGTGCATCTAGATGGGAGATCAGAGATGCTGGCTTGTGTTCATGAACCTATGTGATGGGAAGGATGGCTTTTTCTTTAATTCACTGGTTGTGATGTGGAAATACCTGTATTTCTCTGGCAAAACTGATAGCATGTTGGTTTGGTATATTATTTAATTCCCAAGGAAAGGTTTGAAATAGAAAATGGTTTTGCTGAGGTACAAGGAGAAAAATGTTAGCCTATTAGCCATGGCAACATCCCTGTAATGGGAAACAGCTGTTCAAGAGAGTAGATTACTGAAGTAAAACTCTATTTGTTACTATAAACAGAACAGCCAACCTGGCAATAGGAGCTGTTACTCATTTATAGGGTTGGTGTTTCTCAGTTCTTTGTACAAAATTCAATTGCACATTAAAGATAGTGAAATGGCTTCTTCTTTAATTTAAACTGGTAGAAGTCCAACTAATTTCAGTAAATTGGCCTCTCCTTGGCTAAGGTCAGGTAAATGAAATTACTGTGGATCTAGAGTGGAATAACTCAGCGAGAATTTGTCCCAGTAGCACCACATCATAAAACAAGGCTGTCAGTCTTGTGATGATATCAATTGCTCACTCCAGCCTGGAAAATGCTGTTGTAACTTTATTTTGTACACAATATAGCAGCTGTTGATGATGATCTGCTTTGTAGACATAAACGTGGCCCTCAAGGTGAAAAAGTTTAATAGGCCAACAAACAAAATTTAATGCAACTTAGAGGACATATGGGCTTTGTAGGACTACTTTTTTTTTTTTTTTTCCCCTCTTTTTTTCCAGGGAACTTTTTAAGCTGGCAGAAGTATGCTTTTGAATATATTTAGTACTCTTACCCCAGTCTTTTATGGGAGTCTTATGGAAACATATCCAGACTTTGTGCATCAAATACAGGAAAGGATGCCAAAAATCATAGCTGAGGTCCAAAGTATTTCTTTTCCAAATTTCCACAGATAGGTTGATCTGGGTACCTCCATGTTTCTAGACATTAAAACTAGTGAAATACCTTGGGAGAAAGGAAAATCGATGATGAACTGAAGGATGAGCTTCATATGCATGAATTTTAAGAAAAGTAAGAGTTTTTTTCTGGAAGATGGAAGGTATCTCTAGGTTCCCACTGCTGTCATCCAGCTCTAGTATAGAAAGCAGAGCTGCAGTCCATGCTGCTGTCAGTGGGAAAGTCTGTAGCCTCTCTTTGTGTGGCTGCCAAGCCAGCCATGACATTCTATTTTCTACTCATCTCACCTGAACGTTCGTGTGTCCTGGCCAAAGCCAGGATTCAGGAATGCAACTGTCAGAGACATGGAGAGGCTCAGAATTTCCCTGTGTCAATTGTACAGCTTTCTAGCTCTCCAACAAGAGAATAGTTGTGTTATTCTGGGAATCTTTCTCATATCCTGCTATGAACTATATTTCAGATGATTTTCCTCCATTAGAAAAATATATATTAATGAGATCTACATAAGAACATGAGGACAGAACAGCTCCATGATTGTTCCTTGCCCATTATGATGACCCACGTTGATTTAGGAGTGGATAATTATATTCATCTTTGGAATTTGATATAAAGTGCTCTGTGACAGCATGAGTAATAGTTTTCACTCTTCTCAAAAGGAAGAGGACGTTGAAGGATCATTGTGATGGAAAATAATATGGTGTATATATAGTGCTATAACTAGAGGTGATGGAGTGTTTGTCAGAGTTATCAGTCAAAAGATTGTCTTAAAGTAAAACTTGTTTTACCATTGTTGATGCTGAAAGGAGAACTAGACTCAAAAGTTTGTAGATACTCATGAGTTCCTTAACAAGATTTTCCAGACCATTTGACATATTTATACTACTGTCTATTTTTGCCAATTGTGTGGCCTTAGCTGTTTACATCCCATTCCCAGAAGATGATTCTAATTCAACTAATCATAATTTGGTAAGTACTCTGGAATTTTTATTTTATGTTTGTTTGCTATGCTTTTTAACATGATTAATTGGTAGTATTTGAGACTGCACTAAATACAGGTAATTTCAGTAAAAGAATTTGGTATACAGTGATACTACAAAATGTATGTGGAATTGCTTTGTGGGTTTTTTTTCCCCGGTCATGTGCTCAAGATGAGGGTTTTTATCAGTACAATTCTTTGGAGAGAAATGTGCATTAATATTATGCTGTGTGAGTCCATATACTTGTGTGGCATAAAACCTTTAATTTGTGTTTCTATTGCTTATATTGATTACATATATTTACTAGCTGTTACTGTTTCTGACACTTGTTTCAGACTTGAAGGTTTACTGCCTTTCCAAGGGTACTTGTCTACTCTGTTTGCTGTTTTTAATGGTGTTATTTGGCTGTGTATTTTGCTGGATATTTTAATTTTTAATGAGAGGATGGTGGGAAATTTTGCATTAATACATTTTAAAGTGATAGGAACATCAATATGAATTTTCAAAGTGGTCACTGCTAATACAAGTGATCTTTCAAAAAAGGGATGGTATTGCAGTCAGTGGTGTGCAGAAATGTATTTCTTTGGTTGAAAATAGTATACTAGGGTTGTGCTTGAAAAGATAAAATGGAGCCTAACTTTTTTTTTTTTTTTTTTTTTTGATTTTCTAATATCACTCATGGGTAATAGTGAATTACATTGCAATGATTTTGTTGTTTATATTAAACTCCATCTTGAAATAGTGGAGTTGAGTGGTCTTGTGCACCCAAAATCTGGATGGGACTCTTGGGATGGGAGAGGAAGTTCATGAAATAAAGAATTGGATACCAATAAGTAGGTAATTTTGGATTCATTTACCTGAAAATTTAGGGTTCTATTTTATGAACGTGTTTGCATAATTTGTGATGTGTATATGCTTGTTTTCCTAAAAGTGATTACTTTGTACAGATGACCCATTTTTAATATTTTTAAATTGAGATTAAGCAAATGTGGACAATAAAAATTGCTGATGAAAGAATAATTCAGGTCAATGTAAAGAACGACTTATGAAGCTGTGTATGCAGCCAACCAACAGACTTCCTTTTTTTCCTCTGAGAAATTCAGGGCACAAATCTCCATAGCTGTCAATCCACCCCGAGATCCGCTAATAACTAATTTCAGAAAGCATTACATGAAAAGGGTAAAGTAGTTACTTGTGTCAGAGGCTAATCATTTTGAAAAATGTTTCTAGCATTAGTTTTGTTAGGTTATTGTCTGGTGTTTCTGACCCAATTTCAATTCTACAGTGTGCTCGTATTTAGAAAGACAATGGTCATTTTCATCCCTGATGATTTTTCTTTTTTTTTATCTAACGTGGCCAGGTTAGTCTAAGGAATAATAATAATTTAATTGTTTTTTTTTTTTCCCTTTTAGTAAGAGATTCTTAATCCTTATGTATTTCAAGTAGAAGGGTTCTTGAGACCCCTCTCCCAGTTATATGTATATAAAGCTTACTTGACCATTTAAATTATCTCAAATTCTCATTAAATTTGCATCCTGTTTATCCTGAAGTTGAGTCATTCCACTAAGTTTGCTCAAAGAATAGAATTCATACTGACAATGTACTTTCATCTGCTGGGACAGATTTAAACTTAATAAGGGAGCAGACAGACACATCCTGTGTTTTCAGTCTAATAAAATAAATAGCTCTGGAATGAGCAGCATTGGCTTTTCTTATGACGGAGGTTCTACATCATGAAATACATCAACCAGTGGTCTGGGTTTGTGTCTCTCCTCTGGTATTTCAATGACAGTTTTCCTCTGTTCGTGTGGATTCAAGTGTACTGGGAGGAAATGTTGTAGAAGAGGTGAGTTAGAAATCTTCAGGGAACCTGCTGGATCCTTTGTTTCCTGCTGCTTGAGGTGTAGGTGTCAATAAGTGTTTGAAAAAGGGGCTGTGTGTTACACTGGGAGAAGGGATTATTCCCTTAATAAGGTTCAGATCTTTTGTCTGGTTTGTGAACAGACCAAATCTGAAGTCATTGTTGAACCTCATAGGTTTGGCAGGATTTTAGCTTCCTGCATGTAGACACTGAAGCCTGACCTGAGCCCTACACCCTGATCTTCCTAGGAGACTGTCCCACTCTGGCTTTAATTCAAGCTCAGCTTCATAAGTTTTAGTTTGCATATGGATGTTATATCTACCTTGGTTCTCTCAGTATTGCTTGAATTGAAAAGAGGAATTGCTTTCCATCAGCCAGCTGAAATGGCTTTTTTTTTTTTAATTTGTAAACAGAAAAATTAAGTATTTATAAGCATGGAGGTTTTCTGTGAATACAAAATAGACATAATTTGTAATCAGCCTCAGAACAAGGAAGCAATAGTATGAGAGCAAAAATCAGTGGAACACGGGTACGTGGGAGCTAGAAATGTAAACTTTGCTATTTTGGTTGGGCTCATGAGGAGGTACACATGTGGGAATTGGAGCAGTCCACGTGTTCATCCTTGGTGACTTGGAAAGTTTGCAGTGGCAACCTCAGTGCAAGGATGTGTGTGCAGAGCAGGTATTCACCCCTCTCTGGTGGGATGCCCTAAGGCAGAGTCTGTATGGTGGAGTTTCCAGGGCTTGTAAGAGGAACCTGAGAGAGCTTCTGAGTCTGTCTTGGCCCGTGACTGAGCCAGTGCAACACTGACCATGTGTCAACCACCCAACCTCTGGTTGTGAGTGAGCTCTGTTCTTCCTTCCTCATTAATGTTTCCACATGTGGTGCCCAACCAACACAAAGTCAGTTGTATTGCAGTAGTAATGGCAAAATAAATTTTAAAACAAAATAACCAAAAATATAACAAACATTTTAAGAAACAGGTATACATGTCTTAAGAGAAATAGCAAACCAAATGCATGAGTACTTCTGCATTTTTTAAAAATAGGCTGTGTTTTGGGTATCATTATTCTTGGAAATGAGTCTATCTTTAATCCTAAATATCTTAAGATAAAGGTCTGTGAGAGGGTTCCACAACCTTCCTTTTGGAATTGTTGTCTATTTATACAAAAGTGCAAGTGGAGTGTAAGGATGGTTCAGCTGTGTTTCTGTGTTGGTCACTTGTCTGTGATTTGCAAATTGTGGTTACTGATGTTTTTCTGATAGAGCCAGCAGCATGCTATGTGATATTTATGATAATTTAGGGAAGCAAGAAAACATTTTTTCTTTATATTGGTGACTGAATGAAGCAGATGATAATAATAAACAGTGATGTTGTAGGATAGGAGTCCCTTCCATTATTAGTTTTTTTGTCTTCTGAATGCGCAAGCTCTGGTTTGTGTTTTGCCTTTTTCCTGGTCTCTGGGATCAAGGATGCTCTACAGTCACCTTCTTGCTCAGTGGATTCAGGGTCATACTTATCCTCTGTCAGGACAGAGGTGTTAGCAGCGAGTGCCACAAAACAAAGGAGAAGTGCAGAATCAAATTCAGACTGGACTGTGCTTGACCACTTTCCAAGTGTTACAGTCCTGTGTTCAGTGGGGAATTTTGTCTAATACTTTGTCCAAAACATCTTGATGTGTCTTTGAGGTGTGTCAGGAGAGGCAGGAGGAAAGGATCTTCTTTTCTGTATTTTGACTGGAGTAGTTGTCTCATGGCTGTGTGTATTGGGTAGACTGCAGTGCAGTGATGAACTTGAAAAGTTACATCACTTACTGAACTCAATCCTGAATTCTACTTCATTAATAATTAGTCCCTAATCACTGAATGTACTGACACAAGTGGGCCCTGTTGTTTTCCAAGTAGATGGGTGAAACTACTACTGAACTGAGAAATTTTCTGTTGGAGCAGAGGCAAGTTACTTTGGGATGAAATCCTGGTTAGCTCACCGCTCCATATTTTAAGGTTGTTTCTTTCATCTGCCTTCAGAAGTTTCAGGTGATCTGAACTTTCCATGCTTGACTGAGCTCTCCTTTTTGGAAGTGTTTCTTGTCTGAGCTTGATAAGAAGCAGTTTCTAGCAGAAAGGGCTTCCTGTATATATCTTTATTCTGTTTCTGTCTTTTCCTTTTTTCCCCCTCATCTGTGGTATGTTATTTCCCTTCATGTCTTTTGTCTTTAACTTCTCACTCATTTCTTTCTTGTTATCTTTTGCCTCTACCCTCTGGCTTCCCTCTGTGTTTTCTCTTCTGTTTGTCCTCTCATGCAGCATGCTTTTCTCTATCTCATTCTCCCACCTCAATTTCTCTTCCTGGTGCCATCCTGCTGTCCATGTTCTGTTCTGTGCTTTCCCTCCCGCTGCCTTTCCCATTGCCCTGAGCTGCACTGGGCTCCTTTCTTTATCATGTGCATGCAGACCAGCACAATACAAGTCTGGATTTTGGCCGAGGTCAAGACACTCTTGGTTATTCTTCATCTTTCCTTCTTTTTAATAAGTAAATATGAACATTAAGAAGGCAGCCATCCATCCAGAGCTGATGAAAATGACACCCCTGAAGTTTGAGTTGAGTCTTTGGTTGTGCTGCATCCCCTGTGACTTGGCCCCCACAGTTTGCAGCAGTGACACTGTTCTACTTGAGAAGAGATTGACAGCAGCGTCAGGGGATGGGAGACCCAGCTGTAGAAATTACAGCAAATGGGCAAAGTCCCATGGGTAAAGAGCTTGCCTCTAGTGCACAAAGGGCCCCTAATGTTATTGAAAGTCTCTGTGCCCTGATAACAGGATTCTTCGGTCTTGTTTGAGTGCCACTGTCAGTGGGGAACCCTGTCAGAGTGAGGTTCTGTGCTGGAGGTTGTTTCTCCAGCCTGCGCTTGCAGAGCAGGTCAGGTGCTGATGGTCCTGGATGCCTCTTCCTTATCCCAGGTGGTTGGGACTGGGAGAGCTGTAGTGGGGGACAGGTAATGTTTGTGTCCTACTTTCAGCCTAAGATTTCCTCTGTAAGTAGCTTTATGTGGCTCTTTGAGTCCCTTCAGCAGGAGGAAAGCCTATGTTGTGCCTTCAATCTAGGGCACAGCAGGAGAGTACTCTGAGAAGAACCGGTTGAACTCTTGACTTGGAGGTGTCAGGCTTCCTGCCCTTATCTCATTAGCAACTCGATGACTCATGCAGTCCTAAGGCCACATGACTAATTAATCCATCCATTGAAAAAAGATTGTTGGTTTTTACCTTGCACCTGGTTATCCTCTGTGCATTGATTAGCTGAAAATATTGTTGCAGAATTCTATGAATTTTAACCACATTTAGTAAATAATTCTAAAGATTTTTGTTTAATTGCTAAGTGTTCAGTGTTGTATCTTAGATGGATTTCTGTGTTTATCTACTGTCTTTGCTTTGTTTACTTTTTCAGCTAAAGGGTCTTTAAGGCCTGGCTCTCTTTCCAGTCACTTAGAAAATCTTCCAATCTAAATAAATTTTGATACTGTGTTTCTGATATTTTTCTATCTTTGGATTCTTAGCTAATGCTCTCTCCTAATGTCTCTGCTAGCTGGCATAAAAGTCACCCAAGTAAACTTTTCAGGAAAGATGCAAGATAATTTGGACTCTACTGAAAATACTTCACTTTGCTTGGGAAAACATGGTGGAGACTTCATAATGACTTGTGTGTACTTAGCCAAGCTACCCATGCTAAAGATACCAGTTTAATTTGTTGTAAGAGAAAATATCATTAAGTTTAATTTAAAAAAGATTTAAAAATATAGGATCTAATTGTAACTGATGTACCTCAGGATTTTTACATTGTGCATTGATTCAAGGCAGTGATATGTATTTAAATGGCTGTGGATGAAAAGTCAGGAGGGGCCTTGAGAAAGTCAGTAATTCAGTTTTGAGAAAAAAATTCCCCCACAGGATTATAATGAAGAGACTTGGAGCAGTTTTTTTGTGTGTATGCAAATGCTCTGAGGAGTAGTTTTGATAATTTTTTTGCTATTTTTCACGTGCAGTGATACCCTGACAGGTATTTTCTCATTCAAAAACCCATGAAATAACTATTTACCATGCCTTATCTTTCTGAAAATTAATAATGATGTTATTTGATGGTTATTAGGTGAGACAGAATGCATCAGTACGTAACCTTTGCACATTTGCAAGAATTTCTTGATAGATGACATTTCTGCAAGGGGATTATTAGAAAATATTGTAATGTAGTACTCAGCCCTATCTTCCTATTTCAGTTTCAATTTTTTGTTTAATATTACTGTCAGCCCAAAACTTCAGTAATGTGCATTAGCTTGTTATTATGGACTACTTGATTTTTCAGCACAGATTTGAATTTAGAAAATTTTTTTTTCCTTTGTGTCGTAATGCACACCTCTGCAAAACAGATGAAAATTCAGAGGTGTTTTAGTCCCAATTTATCTGCACTGAGTTCCTGGGCCTGTCTGTGCTGCACTGCCCCAGTGACTGAAACAGCTCTAGAATTTTTCTGGTGAACGTGATTGTGTGTGTCAAGTCCATCTCTAGCTGTGAATGAAACAGAAATTTTATTTCACACTCTGACTCAGGAAGAGGAGCATTCCCAAAGGAAAGAGATGACCAGGATGACTGGCAATTTCCAACTGCTAGAAAGGTCATTTGGGTTTGTAGAAGTCAAGTCGTTGTTCCTCTTTAGTTTGTGTGTCCCAGTACAACTTAGTCCATGCTGAAGTTGCTGGATCCTAAAATGTCTGTTTGGGGTGCAAGGGTGTGAAGATCTGCATTTTGGTGTCACAGATTTCAGTTAATGATGCTACAAAACTTTTTTTTTTTTTTT
>VXAC01001091.1:157887-233610 GCA_013399225.1 Rhipidura dahli
TTTTTTTAATGCAAGAGAGGGTTTCTCAGTTGTCCAGACCAGAAAGCCTTACAAAAAGATATACTTAATCATTCCCATTTGAAAGGAAATGTTTTTTCCTTGTTCAAAGTTGCAAGCTTGTTCCTGTGGGGAATTCCTACTAAGGGCTTGTCTCTCCTTAAAGAGATTTGCTGGTAGTGCACTCCTGGCAAACTGCCTGGGGAGAGAGAGCATACCCCAGAAAGAGTTCTTTTTCTATTATAGCCTAGAGCCAGTCTCCAAACAGAATAGTGCTGCACAGGCAGAGAAAGCCTTGCTTTTTTTGGGTTTCTTTATGGTGTGGAGAGCAGTGATTCCCCACCCTTCTTTTCCCTTACTCCCTGCCTGATGAAGAGATGACTGTGAAATGTTTCAGTAATAGACTTGTTGTAATAAGAGTAAATCTGTTCATTTAAAAACACTGAACAATCATATTCGTTACTGAATCAGTTGAGTGGTCAGTGGGGGAAGCAGATTTGGTATTCAAATAGCTGTAATTGAAATACAAATAGAGCCTTTAAGATGAGTGGGAGAATTTTGTAATTTTTATGCAAACTCTTTGCATAGCGTAGAAGTTGAAATACTCTGAAAAACCCAGGTAACAAAACTAGCTTACTGACTTTATGTAAAGCATATAAGTTACTCACTTACTCCAACACTGAGTATGTAAACCTAACAAAATACTAGTTATGGTTTTATTCCTTGACAACAGCTGCCATGCTACAGGTGACCCTGAAAATAGTTTCTGAAAGTTCTACTCAAAAAATGAACACACAGAATTGAGAAGCTGTGTTGCCATGTGTCAATGCCACACCAAACAGAGAATCCCATAAGTATTACTTGGATTTTCTCTATAAAACCTGTTTTAGAACTCTAGGTTATACAGGGTATGGGTGTTTCTTTTAAGAAGATGTTCACATCAGATGTATGTTAGGCTTTGAGAGCTGTGTTTGTTTTTAACATGGTTTGTGTGCGAGTGCTGTGTGTTGAAATACCACAAAGTTGGGATCCATGGCTTTTGAAAGTGCTGGTCAAGGCTGGCTTGCTTAATGTGAGCAGAACTGGAGTAGTTTTGTGTGCTTTTAGAAAGCTGGTCCCTGAGTACTTCAAAAGACTCATGTAGCTGTTAAATCAACTGAAATGCAGTTTCTAATCTGGTGAGCTTTAATGACAAACTGTTTTCAGTCATGGTTAATTGAATGTGTGATTTGGTTTACCATTCATTTTGCAAGAAGTCAGATTTGTTTATCCTTCTGTCATGCACCAAAACCTTCCTTTTGCAGGGCCATCTGGAAGAATAGGGCCACAAAGAAAGGTTAAATGAATACGTAGAGATAGTGGGAGAATATTAATTAGGATGGAAGAGATGTCCTTTTTTTGGTCATTGTGTAATCATTTGTGATAACATTTTCATTTAATGAATTGCAAATTGAGTATCATTGTATTTCCCCCCCCACTGCTTGCCTCAGAAGAGATTGAGACCATGAGTGTCATATCTAGTTGTATAAAATTCACTTGGTAAAACCAATTAGCTGCTTACAATTGTTTGTGATTTTTTTCATGGTTATTTTTATGAAGAAAAGGGCTTTTAGAGTTCAATTTTTTTTTAAGAACATCTTGATTAAACAGTGTGGTATTTCTCAGAAATGGAGGTGCTTGACTCCAGCATTTGAGACAAACTTTAAATAAAGATTTGAGATGTAATTCAATGATTTTCAATGAAGTCAACACAGCTGACCATGATAAATAATTTGAATTTTCAATATTTGTAGGGATTAATTAAACTTTGAAATGATAGGCAGATTGATTTGCAGGGATTTATTTAGTTATGAATCAAGATTCCCCCCCCTTTAACATTAAAAGGTATTATTCCAGTCCATTTTTGGTTTAGATGCATGGCTAGAAATTTGGGCAGTGTTGAACTCTGTTGCTGATTTTTTTCAGTGATAATTATTCCAAGGGGTAGAGAGCTGTTACCAGTTTGCAGTCTTGTAGAATTATACCTCTGGGTGATGCCATTACTAAGGACCTTGAATTTTGTTATTTGTTAGTGTGGTAAATCATGTAATAGTGGTCTGTGTTGGTTGGTAAAGGCAAAGGGATCACAGAAGACAAAGAACCTGCAGAAGCTCAGAATTTAGTCTTCAGATTTATTTGTGTTGTAAATTTTCTAATAATACGTCAAATATTAGTTTGAGGGGAAATAGTTCAGCCCAAAGATTCATTTGCCCAGTTTTTTGAGTTGTCCTCTTCTCATGTGATAAAACCAGGTGATATGTTGAGTTTAATCACACCTGACAGCTTACGTATGTCCTGCTGAACTACCAGGCAGCATTTCAGTAAAATGCTGTGGGAGACCCAGTGGCACAAAGGATCCTACAGAGCTGCTTACATTTGTTCAGCACAAAGGAAATCTCTTTACAATGTAAGAATATGAGCATGAGAAGTGTTTGTTAATAAGGTTCAGTAGTTTGGTAATTATGCTTTTCTGGGTTGCTGACGGTGGCTGCAGAGTGCAGCAGCCTCCAGCAAGACGGCATCTTCTGCGGCTCAGCTAATCAGAAAAATGCAGTCCTCCCAAGGAACTGGGTGGCAAATACCCCACAGCTGTATTATGTTTATCAGACATTTTGTTAGTGCAGTTTTCACTCTGTTGGGTTTATTATGATGCCATTACTTATTTTTTTCATGTATTCATCTAGAAGCCTTTAAAGCACATACTAATGATGTGTGGCACAAACCAGTTATTCGTCATGAAATGATATTTAAGTAATTATATGCTTATCTTCATCACAAGAAGATTTAGTAGTTCTGAGTTCAAGTATCTTGTTATTCCATAATTTATTTCTTCCTATAACAATGGAAAAATCTGAAAGAAAGCAGCCTACCAAATTATGTACCTCTTCCATGTTTATTAAAATAAGGTCTCAAAATCTCTTAACACGACTGACTTCAGAAAAACTGAATGAAAAACTCAGTGATTAAAAGGAACAATGTTTAACAGAATTGTACCTACAAGTCTCATGGTATTAAATGGTATTAAATGATATTTTCTAGTTTGTGCTTTGATTGAAAGCTAGAGATGAATAGTTCAGGTACAAATTCTGTGACTGGCGCTGCCTCCTGTTGAGGTGCCTCAGCTGCTCAAATTCTCAAGGCACAGTGTAGACCAGAAAGCTTTTCTCCATTCTAGCACCAAGTTGAATGGTACTTACAATGTTTTACATTTTTTTATTCTTAAATATAATGAAGCTATCTCATTTAAGTCAAAGCCACTAAAACATGTTTTTGGCCAAGGCCATGTTGTTTTGCTGGCCAGTGCTACAGTTCTGTGTTTGTGTGGTCATGGGGTCGCTGGTGCAAGCCCACCTTAAGCCTGGCACGTGAGCCATCTGCATTCCTAATGCCATAAGGAGACCTTACCCTGAACCTGGAAACTTGCTGGAGGCTTTGCAATCTTAACACCCAGAGTTAATGCAGATTGAGCCCAGGTAGACTGAGCATGCACAGACCTGGCCTGTCAGCTTGGGGTTGTGACTTTTGTAAAGGACTTTGTCTCCTGTAGTAAAAGTCTGTTAACTGCTTCCCACGTCTCTGTTTTCTTAAAGCACTGTGTGGCTCAGAGTGTGTATCGGTGTAGATGAAAAATGCATGGGCTGCTGATTTAGCTTCACCTTCTGAGAGCATCTGATTTCAGCCAAATAAAGCAGAAACAAACATTTCCTGGTTATTTTTACGTGGTTTTTTAAGAACAGGAAGAGAGGAACTTTTTGTTCCCTCTTTCCCCCACATGCAGACCACTTTTCATCCCAAAACTCAAGCAATGGCAGGCTGAAGGGATGAGGCTTTGTTAATTTTCATGCTTATAGAACTGGTTGTTTTCTTTAAAAGGAACACTGAACTATGTGGGCTAATGAAGCCAAGTAGTTTGGTGCCATAGGGGAACAGGTGAGAGAACATAGGTTAGACTTTAGCCAAGGACTTCAGGGATGAGCATTGAATGTTTTAGTTTACTCTGAACTTCTTGATATTCTTAGACAGGATATTTATCTTTTTAGAACTTTAGCTTCCTGCCTATAAAACAGCTTTCTGCTTTAAAAGGCTGGTGAAAGGAAAACTAAGTTTGAGTTTGTGAAGCATCCAAATATGGTGATTAGGGTTTGTGTAGACAGTGGAATGATACCTAGGGAGTTCTCTTAAAACAGTTACTTTGTCTTTATCTGGAAATGGTTTGGCTGACATTCTGGTGAATGCTTTCTGGAGAATTTTGTTGTTAGGGGCTATATTTTAAATTGGAGTACGGAGAGCGTTTTGGCAGCAAATTTTGGCGAAGAGAAAGTGATTGGTAGTGGCAATATAGGAACAGAAGGAACAGCCACTGTTCCCATAGTGATACAGCAAAAGCAGTGACATTTAGGTAAACAGCAGTAGGACAGGAAATTTGGGGGAGTTAATGTTAGATGTCTCAGAAGATACAGTAAGCTTCCATACGGTGTTTCCTGTGTATCTGGAAATGCTAATGTTAAGCCTCTCTTTGTTGTATTAGTGGCAAAAACACTCCTCAATATTTGGTTGGGAAGCTCAGACATTCCTTGAACAGGTGATCTGTGAATGAAACCAAGGCAGGCAACATCCCATTCAGCAGGAATTGCACATGGCAAAAGAAAGGGTGATTTTTGTGAGTGCTCACAAACAAGGGGAGCTGTCCAGCTGGTGGGAATGGTACCACTGAAGGTGTTTTTGAATTGCAATATTCTGTCTTCAGAAATGTTAGTTAAATTCCACATTCCATTACTGAGCAATAAAAATATAGAATCACACTCTTGGCTTAGGTTGGAAGAGACCTTAAAGATGGTCTAGGTCCAATGCCCTTTGCAGTAGATGGGGTTGCTTAAAGCCCCATCCAACCTGTCCTCAAGCCCTTCCAAGGGTGGAGAATAAATAATAATGTTATATTCTTTGGTATATGACTTTGTAAGGTACTGCTAAAACCATGAATACTTCACTGTTGTATTTCACAACCATGAAATACTGAAATGGCAGTGAATTTGCTTTTACAGAAGTACAAAACTTCTAAGATTCTTAGTCAAAAATTTCACCTCTAAAAAAGGCCAAAGTTTACATGTAGGTAATACAGTCTTTGGATTTGGGATCTTTGGAGTTCAGAATTTTTTTTTTGGTGAGATGGATATTTGTCATGTGAAGAGGATTTAGCCTCTAGAAGAGATTATGAAATTTTTCAACCAGCTGTGTAAACCACATTTTTGCAGAATGTGGAATAAAAAATGTAAAGCCACAGAAATCTTACTTAAATCTTCAAACTGTTAAAATGCAAGTGAGTGTGTTCATTTTATCCCACAAAACACAAAAGTGTTTTATATGAGACTCTTGTCTCCCATGTGGAATTTTGAAGAGTTTGTGTTTGAGATATATGACTTGTCCTATTATTAGCCAGTAATCTCAGAGTAAGTTCCTGGCAAGTGTGAAGGACAAATTAAGGTGCCAGAGGTCCAGAGGTACTCAGGCTGTTCCCCACTTAGTTGTTTATTCATTTCCTTCTTCCACATTTTCTCATTTTTCACAGGCAGAAAGCTGGTAGTGGAGGCTCTGAGTTGAATTTTTCACATAATAATGTACTTTTTAACCTTGATAAATAGTGGGAAGCTTATCTGTTCTTCTGAGAACTAGATCTCAAGTGATATGAGCTGAAAGGTAACCTCATCAGCTATCAATGAACTTAAAGGATTTGTGTGTCTCTCCACAGTCATTGTGAGCACACTTAGTGTCTGTGTAATTACAGAGCAGAATGCTGACGCCTGCTCCTTGCTAAACTGTTAGAAAGGTCACTAATAATAGAGATACTTTGGTTTTTTGGGCAAGGGCAGATATATGGGCTCACATGAATCTGAAGGAGGCATTTCCTCAGCTGACAGGCAGCGTTCAGAGTGCCAGACTCTCCTGCACAGGGTCAGCTCTGGGCAGGCTGAGCAGGGGGACCGTGGAGCATCGGCTGCTCCTGCACTGCGCAATTTGGAACCCCCTTGCAGAGAAGAGAGGGAAATCTTAGGGTAAAGGAGCACAAGTTTTCCTATCCTTTCTCCTCTAAAACTTTGGAGGAATAACCATGAGTAAAAAGGTCTGTGAGTTACATGGGTTTACTGTTTGCACAGACAGTCCAGGATGTTCCCTACCAGGCTCTGACTGCGTATTTTAGAAAAGTCTTGCAAAACTGCAAATGCTGTCTTGCTTTTACTTGCTGTGACTCCAGTCATGAATAGTGCAGGTTAAAGTCCTACTGGAATGAAAGAAAATCCTTGAAAGTTGAATCCTTGGATTTGCATGTTACTATACAAGTTTAAGTTTGTGGTGGAGTACTTATTTCTTTAAAACTTATAAAAGGGGTAACTATAGGCCCTCATCTTGACTTAAAAAGGGAAGTTAAAAGGGCTTATCATTATCATTCTATCTAGATGACAAAACTGAATTTATCTTAAAATTGTGTCCTTACACAAAGACTGATTTATATTTATTTCTCTTCATGTATTGACTTGATTAGGAATGACTAGGTGGTGCTCTGAGACAGCCCCAACTGCAGGGTGAATCATCTTAATGCCACTTTTTCATGGCTGCTCATATTTTAAATGAATGCATTTTACTTGCAGATAAGAGGTGTTAGCCACGAACACTAAAAATATGATGTCTTAGCTAATGAGTGATAAATGGCTGTGGTCTTATGATCACATGAAAATACTTGACTCCCGTGGAGCAGAGAAGTTTACAGCTTTCAGATTGTAATTAATTAAATGCTGGAATTGTTATAACTCTGAGTAGGATGTAGAGTCTCAAGGGATTGTAGTTTTTTTTTTTTTTAAGCCAAACCTAGAGTGTGGATATCATATATAGAACCTGCTTTCCTGAGTACCTAGTTTAGTAATTCAACTACTGTACCTGTTTTCAAATCAGAAGCAGCTTATCTAAGTTAATGTGTTGCCATTTGTAGTATTAACTCTATTGTGGATACTTTTTCTTGCATCTAGTTAACTCTTTCCTGAGGCTAAAGGCTGAATACAAAAAAAAGGCTGCGGCTCCCAGAAAATGACTGATTGACGAATTCACTCAGCTTTAAAGCCTATAAATAAGAACATGTTACAGTAAATTTGTTAAAAAAATCAGAAGGGATTAATTTTTTTTATACATGTCATGGCTTCATCATGGAATTTGCTCTGTCAGTAGCTTTGGGTTGATAACCATTTATGAGAATTGATTCCCTCATTTGTAAGTTAGCCATGTGTTGCGTGCATCTTCACTCTACGAAAATATTTGGATTCTGGCACATTTTATTCTAAAGCTTTTCCCAATACAGTTTTTCTTCCCGTGCTAAAGGGTTTTTATAAGCAGTGATATTTCAATGATGAAAATAATAACACTTTGAAAAATGTAAAAATTGGTGAAGGGTTTCCCACAACTTCAGTAATAGTTGGGTGTTGCTCTGTTTTCCACTAACATGGGCAATGATTACTTGGTAATTTGGTGTTATGTCTATACAGGCATGCTCTACATGAGTTAAGAAAAATAGCACATATTTTAGCCTAGAGTTGCTAGCTGTGGTTTTGTGTAAGCTGTGACAAGCAGTCAAATGTGGCTCTGTGGTTTGCAATGACCTTCGTTGTTGGATAAACTGCAAGAAAAAAATAAAAATCAAAGACATGCTTAGAAATTCTTTGTTTGGAGGGCTAAATCTGGCCTGTATTCTGCTGTCCTAATTGTGCATAGTGGTTGGAGACCTTGTCAGCTTGGGCAGACACAGATCTTCCAAAAGGGACAGGCAAAGCTCTTAGGTTTTTATCTTTTTTACAATACTCTGTGTGTATGTATATCTAAAATAGAGCAGTGTGTTCATTCTGAGCTGTAGATTTCTAGTTGGCATATATAGTTTTATGTAAATTTGAAAAGCATTCACACCTCTGAAAAGATCTAGAAGGTTATTTTTATCAATAACTTAAGCACTGTAATTATTTGAAAGCTAAATGTCAGGAATTATCTGTGCCCCAAAATTAACTTGGGCGTGCCAGAAGCAACTCCTGATGTATCAAGATTTTTCCTTAGTGCTGTAGGAACAGCAAATTCTGGCAGCTGTACTGGTCCTGTAGGATCAACCCCTCAATCCTGGCTCTAACACTGGCCAGTAGAAGATGTCTAGAGAACAAAATAAATGCCCAGTACTGGACCCAGTAATCCTCAGCTCAAGAAGTTTGAGCCAGAGATGAGCCCTTTGTGTTCAGTGGTTTTAGATGAGACAGTTCACATCACACTTAATAATTCACACCACACTTTGTTTAAATGTTTTGAGAGAACATAATCTGGTCGTTGTGCTTAATGGTTATAATTTTAATTCAAAAGATGCTTCAGCAGAGACAAATATTCTAATATCTTGCCCATAAAAAAACCTTCCTATGTGGAGCAGTCTCCAACTCACCAGCAATTTTTTTGCTACTCTTTCCATTTCTCCTTTAACAAGCTATTTTATCCTTTTATGTCACTGTAGTAGATATTTTTTCTTTTCTGTCAGGAAGTAAAACTTAAGAATGCAGTATTTGCTGTGAAGGTATTGTTCAGAACTAATGTTTTGAATCAGAGTGCATCATGTCATGATGACAATTTGACTCCTTGGGAAGATGATCTGAGGTGCTGTGATGTACACTGTGTCACACGGGAGCATTATAGCAGATTGAGTCTGACCCAGTATTTACCAGGTAGTGATCTGGGTTACCAGAATGTTGCTGGGCTTTTTTCCTGCCTGTGAAGCATTTCTCATCTCACTTAGTGTGTACTGGATAGATAGTATTTATTCAGGAACAGTTACTATTTTTGATGGAATACTATTTTTGACTTCTGTTAGAAGATACCTTTTAAAAACTGTGTTCAGTAGTGTTTTGTCTCTTTATTGTAATGCTTATTTTAACAAATAAACTTTGAAATTCAAAATAGTCAACGTTTTCTTTGTTAGATGTTAAACAGAATCTGACAACAAAGTTGATCCCTATATGAATCCCGTTTCTTCCCTTCAGCTACCCCTGCAATTTAAGAGTTACTTTTTGGCTACTACAACTGCTCCCCAACATTTCATGTTCCGTGTTGCTGAGATTCTGAATTGTAGTGGCATTTCTTGTGTAATGGAAGGGTTGGTAAGAAAGGTGCCCTTTGAGAAAGTGTAGCAGCTGTGATAATAATATTTCTGCTTTTGTACCACAAGTAAACAGAATAGGCAGGTGGAACTTACAGCATCATTTAAGGCTGTGTCAGCTGTGCCTTTCAGATGTCACGCTGCCACAGGTTTCTCACTTGAATTGAAACATTTCACTGCAGCATTTCTGAGTCATTTCTTTGGTAGAAGTTGAAGCCAGTAGGTCTCGGACAGATTCTAACAATGATTTTAGGTAAATCAGCTTATCTCCAGCTATATAAATATAATTTCTGTACATTATTGGTAATGGTAACACCGCACATATTGCCTACATATAATGCTGCCTCAGAACACTGTTCCTAAGAATGCTGTTGCATGCAGTATTTCTCATAAATGTGTATCACAGTTTTATAAATAGCTTTCTAGTTTGTGTTAGTAAATAGAAACATAATCTGTGTCATGCTGCCATATACTTATTCACAGTCTCTTGTGTTTTTTGTGAAGAAGGCAGCCAGTAGTGATGAAATAAGCTACAGAATACCCAATTTTCTTAAATCAAAATGTGTGGTGGACACAACAAGTATCTCTTGCTTTATTTTCTTGTCCCAAGATTTTAATCTAATTTTGCATCTTAATTTATTGATTTACAGTTTTCTTGAAAACAATTTTCTATTACCAGATGACTAAGTAAACATGTGTATACAGAAAATCAATAACATTCTTAGTGTTGGAGGATGGTGAAAGAAGCTGCTGAATCCAGCTGAAGTAGGAGAACAGCAAAGTTGGACTGAAATTGGTCAACAATAGGCAGCAGCAGCAAAATCATCTGTCACTGTCTTCATTACCTGATGAATGGTGAATTAGTCAATCACATAAGCATGGAAGTATCTAGGAGAAAATAAGACATTGAACTTAAACAGCAGAAAACAAGTTCAGTTGGAGTTACACAGTGACAAGATGTGTTTGCTTGTTTTGTTTGGAAATCTGTGCTTGCTCTTCATTTCCTAAAAATAAAAATCTTTGTAGAAGTCTTGAAGGCAGGAAAGAGACAGTACCTCAACCCTGATTCATGAAGCTGTTTTTTCCCCAGTCCTATAGGAGATGATGACAATAACATCACTTTTCTCTTTTCCAGTGGGATTGAGTAAAGTCTCTTTATGAGGTGTGCGTTGATGGAATCTTTATAATTATTCATCAGAAGGGGTTTGGGATCATGTTCAGGCATATTTTTATTGTTATGATGCTGTATTTGTTAGCCTTCAGCTCTCCTAGATGCTAAGAAGGGGTGGACTGCATATTTATTTCTTCTGAGATTTTTCTCTGTTATGCAGAACCTTTCAGTTAACTGATTGAAAGAGGCAGCTACAATAAAGCAGGGAAGCTGGATAACAAGCAAGAGATACAGTCATCTGAGAGCATGCCTCTGTAAAATTGTTAACTTCAAAGTCTTTCACGCTCTAGGAACTAAAACCGTGGTTTTTTTTTTTTTTTTTGGCAGCTGGTGCACACCTCCATTCTTTCTTTCCCTTGCCTTAATTGTTTAATGTAACTCAAATTTTAAGTGGGAGATTATTCTGCTTCCTTGAAAAGAACTCTCTTTAGCTGCTGCTGCTGAACTGAAGTATGTAGCAGTCAGTACAGTAAAGATGAAACCATGTTACAGGAATTTCTTTTTCCATTAGATGCTTTTGGATCACTGATAAGAACTTCTACGAGCTCCCAAAGGAGACTCTGTCTCCAAGTGGTGCAGATTCCTAAGTAAGGAGCCATCTCTCGAGCAGCTCCATTGCTTGTCTGAGGTCAGCAGGCTCAGTGAGGAGTATCTGTCACAGATTATCCCAGCTGAGCTTTGTGGCTTTGTCTATAATTTACTTGCTTTTAAAGTGAGCATCTCTCAGGAGGCCAGACAGGACTCAGCAAGCTCTGTTTGCTGTGCCCACACTGTGAGGATGCAGGACTTTGGTCAAACAACTTTGGCAGGACACATTTTAGAATAAATTTTCCATGCAGGATGCCTGCATGTTTCAGTTGCTCTGTTGGGGTCTCACTGGGAAAGCCCCCAGGACAGCCTCCCCGTGGGGCAGGTTGGGAGCAGCTGGTCATGGTTCTCCCATCCTGCAGAAGTCCCAGGCTTCCAGATGGAGATGAGAGAGAAGGCTGGGAGCCTGATAGTGTGGTGTTCTCCTTCAGCAGCCTCTCATGTCCTCCTGTTGTAGGGACAAGGTTGGGCTCAGCTGTTAAATGGGGACTGAGGGAACTCTGGGCACTTGCTGCATTTGTGCTGGCAGCCTGCAATGATGCTGGTGCTTGCTGAGATGTTGCAAAATAACCATCAATAACCTTTACAGCAGGATGGACTGTTAGTGATGGGATCTCTTCTTGACCAGAAACTGAAACTATAGGCAGGTTAGAACTAGATGGTGTTAAAGGCTCCTTCCAACTCAAACCATTCTATGATTCTGGAAAATGAGGAAATATGTTCTGTAAGTCACACATCATTTTTCAGTTTTACAAATTTGTGTGTTTGATAGCACGTTTATATTTCTAATCTGTGCTTTTATGTTTTCTGTCAGCCTCCAAAATGCAGGTTAATGCAACTTTTGAATGTGGTAGCATAATTTTTGTGTAGTACAACTTGCCCTCTTTTTTTAAAGTAGAAAATTATTTTGTGCTGAAGGCTGGTGTCTGTAATAGTTTGTGTACTTGTGAGAAGATCATTTTCATTTAGCTCATCAGTCAGCCATACCTCTCTTTTTTTATCTTCAGATGGAAACAACAGCTGGGAGAGGTATGCTCTGGGTTGCTTTCCTTGCTGATAAATACTCCAAAAATCATTAAAGAGAGGGCTCTTTCATGCTGAGGAAAAGTCCTGCTTTGCTTCCATAAAAGTGTAGAAGATTTAGTGTGTCTCATTAGCATTGACTATCTGTTGTAAGTCTGCTGACTGCCTCTGGAAGAGTAAGGCACCAGGTTTTTAGCATTATTCTCAGCTACCACAATGTCACTTTATGCCTCATTTTGCACAGTGAGCTTGGACTTAAACTCTGTGCTTGAATCCAGTTTTGTCTGGGGTGCAGAGGGAGAAGGAAACAGCCAAGTCCTTATTGGATGCTTTGTGTGGAATTAGTATTGAGGTCATATGCACTAAACCCCATAGTGAATACAGAATTCATTTATCTGAAATTATAGTCTAGAAGCTGTTTTCTTTTGACCAGAACACTTTCAAAATGGTTGTTTGGGTCAGAGCTTTGGCTCATATGAAGATTTTCTGGATGGCTTGTAAAGAAATGTCAGGTTCCTATAGCCAGATGTTTGTTTTGTGGTGTCAAAATTCATTAAAGGTCAGGTTATATGAAGTCAAGATACTTATTAGTACTCTGTGTTTTCTCTTTGGGTCATTTTCTAAAATTAGATTCTAAACCTTTAATCTTTAGTGTCACAGAACCTGCTTGCTACTACTTCGTTGCTTTATGGAACATTTTTAGGCAAAAATGTGTTGTGATATATTAATTTATTTTTCATATTTTCAACAGTGACTATATAAAGCAAATTAGGGCAATAATATGTTTAATTCAACATGAGGTTTAGCAATTTGCAAAGGGGAGCTCAAGGCTGGAAGTTCATAGAGCAAATGCTTTTATGTTGTCTATTCTAAAATTAATTATATGATTGAGGATTAAAAAAGTCACTAGTAAATGCATATTTGAAATATTCATTTCTGTGTTAGTGGTATAGTCTTCAATTTGCAAGCTGATTTCAGATACCCAGCTGTGATAAGGGCATGGTTCATCACCTTTCAACAGCTGGAGTGCCAATGGCATGCAAGTTTTCAGTGGGTTTCAATCCCTCAGCCTGTGGTTAGGGTGAGGAGGGGATAGATATGGAAATGTGGATGCTTGGTTGACAGTGGAGACAGTGCACAGGAGTGGTGTTATTCCCTTTTATCTGTCTTTTATTAAGAGTGTTGCCAGACTCGAGGTGTAGGTGCTTTCTGATTATACTGTTGAATTTGCTTTTGAACTCTGAGGAATTCAGGATCATGTAATTGTGGATTTCAGGTGCTGAGCTGTGTCACACAAGGTGGATTTGTGTTCACGTGAGTTGGGGGTCCCAGTTTTTGTTTTACTCACTGGCTTTTCCTAACTGTTCTCTGGTATTTGATTTCTCTCTGGTTGGTGATATCTGTATAAATTATGTTACTCCTCTCCTAGAATTTGAAGGTAGTGTAGTGAGTGTTTGGTTTGGCTGAAAAAGCAGTTCTCTTGCTAATGCAACAAAGATGCAACAGTGGGAGCCTTTTTGTGTCTTTGCAGAGTGACACTTCTGACAAAGTGGAGGTTGGGACTGAGAAGGACCAGCAGGAGATCTCTGCTGCCCATACAGCCAGGGCATCTGATGTGCACAGTCTCAAGGGTGTTAAAAATGAGTAAAAAATGATCCACATTAGGTTTCCTTGCAGAATAGAGATGAGAGCCAATAAATGGCTGATGAGGAATTTGGGGGTGATAGAGGTGAGGCTGACACAGTTATTTGTGAATGAATTCAGAGCAAACTGAATATATTCCTTCCAACCTAACATTCTTACTAAAGCTAAATTTGTGCCTGGATACTTGGTGAGAATTGTGTTTAATATTCTTGGGTTTGAAAGTCAAGTATTTAATAAACTTGGATATTTTGTTCAGTTCCTGGGCAATGTCCCAGTTCATGATGCTGTTGAAATGAAAATGTTTTTAATGAGGAGTGTTGAAAGGCACAGCAGAGATCTTAATATTGATGGTATTTAAGTATAATCAGGAATATGGCAGGTAGTGGGAAGTAACTATGTTCTTATATAAACTTTGTTACTTTGAGATGACAAGAGGTTGTTTCTTTTGAAGTTAAGGCCTGGATTGATTCCATTTGTAGTCATATAAACTAGGAATTTATTCCTGAGGTGTCCATATACAAAAAATATTTTCCTCTTGTCTGAACTAAATCTTTGTTGCTTTTGGCTTTATTAACCTTTGCAATTCAATTTAAAAGGTCCAGATGAGCCAGCATAGAGTTGTGTTGCTTTATATAAATATCACATTTGAGCTATTAATCATTTATGGTGACAGTGCAGGGAGGCTTCTGACTTCATTGGTTGATGTGAAGTTACTTCAACAGCAAGGAGGGGGGTTACCCATCAGGAGAGTAAATGGATATTTTATACCAATGAAGTTTCTGTACATGGATGATTCAGGAATGCAATCTGAGGAATTTCATAGCTGAGGAACCAGGGAAATGGAATAGGATTTTGATTAGCAGTGTGGACTAGGTATTCAATTCCTGGCTTCCAATTTTGATTTTGGCAAGCTAAATGACTATATCTTATTTCAATTGTTTTTCTGGGGCTGCGGAGGAAAACACGAAAAGAAAAAAACCCCACCTATTAAATTTTGGAAAACTCTAAGCATTTCCAAACCATTCAGAATTGTTGAAAAGGTTAGGACTTGTTTACATCATGAATATTATAAATACAAGTGTTACATAAAGCATTTATGATTGCTTATTCAGAAGACCTGAAGGTCTTATGGAAGACCTTTTCTTTTTTCTTAAATCCAACCACTTCTAAAATTTGACATGACCTTTAGCTTGAAAAGTAGAATACATTGGCAAAGGTGGGATAAATGTCTTTTGTATAAACTTGTGGAGAAGTTTTAGAAACCATTTAAGACTGATGTTCAAATTTGAAGTCAAGTTTAATTATACATATGAAATATTATAAGTAGTTTTAAAAATGTATTGAAATGTATTAAAAACCAGATTAATCATTAACTCCTGTCTCCTCTCTGCTGCCAGAGGAACTTGTTCTCATATCTGCCAAACTGTCACTGTGGTTCTTCCCTACCCTCATGTTTCAAAGTGAGTTCACTGAAATAGTTTTAATAATAAGCCTCTCCTTCTTTTTTTCTAAACTGAGCAGTGAAGAGCAGCTAAGAATATACTGGATGGGGTTCTCCTTTCTGCTCTACAGCTGGATCCAGATGTTTGCCCACAGTTTCATTTCCAAGTTTGCCACACAATCTTGGTAACTGTTCCCCTCTGTGAAGGATTCTGCAACCAGAATAACTCTCCTTTTGTTGGAAGCACAGGAGGGGAGGGAGGCTGACAGCTTTACTCTCACACAGCAGCAGGGGTTGGACCAAAGCAGGCAGAAGCACTTGAGCAAGGGACTTGCATGAAATTTCCCATGATGGATTGCAATCTATAGTTTTCCAGTAAATTTGAACTGGCATTTGAATGCTGTCCTTCAATTGTGGAGCGATGCAATTTCAGAATGAGTGAAGAAAAAGAAGTAAAATTCTGGGAATGGAAACCCAAGTTTTTTTATTTGTTTTTGTTTTGCCCTCTGTGGACCATTTGCTTTGTGCATAAATGGTACTTACATTAGTACATGGCCAAAATGTTAATTGTACTAGTTCAGGTAATTCAGAATTAATGTCTCTTTTTATGCTTCAACGCATTTGCAGAGTAGAAGCCTTAATACATACATGAGCATGCAACATTTGGTAACAAGACATTATTATCAATTTGTTAAGTGCACAGATGGTACCTTTAATGCCATACAAGGCATGAAGAGACATGTTGCCAAGTTCTTATTTTAGTTATACCGGTTGTGACTATAATTCTGTAGTTCTAGATTTATATCTGAATTTAGTCCTGGCTTTGGGAGGAGGAAAAAAAAAAAAAAACAAACATAGCAGCTGAAAAATAGTGCCTTTTTTCTTTTTTTTCTTCCCCTTCCAAGACCCAATGCAAACAGATGATTTAATTCTTGAATTTAACTTATCCTGTAGTGAAAAATTCTTGATGCATATGTGCAATGAAGTGAGCTCAAGTCTACTCTTTAGAGTTTATGTTATGTCTGCATTATTAAACGTGTGCAGTTTTCAGTTAGGAGCAGCTTCTCCATTTGGGTATTTTCCGAGGTAAGCTGCCTGTAACCATCCACACACTTGCATGTGACGAGCGTGGATGTCATTTAAAGCACGATGTGTCGAGCTGCTGTTACCTCAGAGAGCAGCGTGCTCTGCCAGTAATGGAGCATCTGCTCTCTGTTGACATTGTCCGAGGTTGAGGTCAGTAATGGCATTATGATCTCCTGTGTGCTTAGCAAAGAGCAGGGCAAAGCTTTTCTGCCTCTAACGTGGTTTGTGAGCTGTGTTTGCCGCCGCTATCGCTGGCGGGTCTGATTGGAGAAATCTGCTGTTTGTAGTTTCCTCAGGTGAATTTGCACGTCGGTTTTACTACTCTCTCAGAGTTCTGAGAGCTCCTAGCATTCCAGCCTGATCATTAAATATAAAAGGTGTTGTCAGGCACGCTTCTGGTGAGTTGGATGTCTTTGATAGTCAGGATCACTTTCTCATCCTTGCAGTGTGTCCTCTGAAGCTTGGGTCTTGGGAACAGAGATCTGTGCCCACAGGGATTATATCACAAAGGTGACAGCGTTGGGTATTGCCCAGGAGCAGCTGGGAGGGCTTAGCTGGCATCAGAGAGCTCCTAAGGATGTCAGGAAGCTGAGGTGTAACGTGGGCAGTCTGAGCACAGCCTGGCATGCAGCACAAAGGGGATGTGATCAACAGTTGCTGTTATTGTATTGTTTTAGTGACATTTTGCTGATGCAGGAAAGCTGGGGCCAAAGCAAATCACACAGCAAAAATGTGCTCTGCTGGTCTCGTTTTGCTGATGCTTCTGGAGGAAAGGAAGCCTAAAAGATCCTCCTATACCAGTGAAAGTGGTGCTAGTAATACTGTACCAGAAATAAATGTACTTTGTATCTTTTATGAAAAGCATAAGAAACGAAATTCTCCTTCCCAGTGGGAAGTTGTCACTCGTCTCTGCCTTGGTCTAACAAAATTCTAAGTGATTTAATAGTAAACCAGAAGAGCTTTTTCATTGTCATGGTGAATTTAATTAAACAGGTTTAGGAAAAAATAGGACACGAGTTTTGTGTTTAATTAAAATGCTAATTTGTAATTACAGAAGGCACATATGACCTTAAGTTATTGTGTAATGATGTGTTTCTTGTCAGATCCTGCTTCTAAATGGTGTAGTAGCAGTAACATTTCTTGTTAGGGTGGTTTTGTTAATCAAAAGCAGCTCCAGTTTGGTACTTTCTGATCAGTAATGCATCTTAAGCAGTTTCTTTTTAAACTTCATCTAAGTGCTCTTCATTAGGTAGCAGAGCACAGCCTCTCTGAAATGCTACCATAATTTTCTTTGTGGTCCTGCAGGCAGATCTGGCCACAGTGACCCCTTTCCCTGCATGGAGAGCTGTGGGTTTTGCTGGTGAGCTGCAGCAGTGCCTGCAGAATGGAGCTGTGTGCTCACACATGGGCTCAGTCCTAGGTGTGCAAGCGACGTGTGCAGGGCTGGAATGTGTTACCAGGGATCTTTTAAATACCTTGTGTAATTGGATCTTATTGATTGCTCTCCATGTCCCTCTGTGCTAGGTAAATATTTTATTACATTTGAAACGTGGATACTGAGGTGCTGGGGATGTCAGGCTTTGGGTGCTTGCCTCTGTGTTTGTGCTGCTGAAACTTCTGCTGACTGGCAAGGCAGGGACAGTTCTGCCCTGGGACTGCAGATCTCAGGCTTACATGGTGTTGACTGTGTGACCCAAGGGCTCTTTGATGGCTTCTTTCTCTTTCTATGATCTGCTTGGGATCATTTTTACAAGTTTGCTTGGACTTTTATATCTTGCTCTTTGTTCAGTGGTCTGCAAGTCGTGTAAAGCACACCACAGGTATACTGTATTTTAACATAGGTTATGTTCTTTGCTCTCCACTACCCTCAAATTGATTTGTCCCACTCCAAACCAGGCAAGGCTACCTGCTCTCAGAAAGAATTGTTACAGCTAAACCAAGTGACAGGAAAGTATCAGGTGATAAGAGATAAGCTTTGGTCCAGACTTAGCCCATTGAGTACAGACTGTGCCCTGTCATTGGCAATACCATGTTTAAAGGGCTATAATTACCTTTGTGATGTGACACAGAAGTCAAAGTAATCCTGAAAAGCTGGTATATAAGAATGGAATGCAATCATAAGAGTAAATTAAAATCTTGTAGTGGTTGCAAACCTGTACAGCTTCCAAGATGTTCCTCCAAAGAGGTGATTGTGAGGAACTGTGTAAGTTACTTTGGCAGCAGATGCTTTCCCAAAACTCTGATTTATCAGCAACCACTTAGGTGAGGGGTGTACATGCTTTGAGGAGCACATGCTTACAAATACTTGCAGTAATTATTTGGTTTACAAGTGTGCAACATTCTACCACGTTTGTTACCTAAATTCTTTTCCTACTGAGAGTTTTACATTAGAAATGCAGCGCCTGTGTGTGAACTGCAAAGAAAAGTTCAGAACCAATCCAGTAAGGTCATTGCTGCTGCTCCCAGGTGTGCTATGGGACATGGCAGGTGATAACTCTGGATGTGTTTTTGGGTCAGTGCCTTTGGGGACACTTAACTACAGGGAGGAAGAAAGGAGCAGTGCTTTATGCTGGCACATAGATGCTGTGGTAATACACGGGTGTCTACATGTGGAGGTTGATTAGAGAATGACCCTCAGCAAGTGTAGCTTGCAGAAGATTGTCCTCTTTCTTGCTCTTTATTTTTGTCCTGTTTCCTCAGATTTGCAGGCACATCTTCATGGCCTGGTACATGCTGTTAGGGCTCTCAGAGGAAAATATTTTCAACAACAGCAATG
The DNA here is from genome assembly GCA_013399225.1 of Rhipidura dahli. Lineage (NCBI taxonomy): Eukaryota > Metazoa > Chordata > Aves > Passeriformes > Rhipiduridae > Rhipidura > Rhipidura dahli. Next base: position 176,819 of record VXAC01001091.1, read on the forward strand.
CAAATGCAATGATTAAAACTTCCTAGTTAACTGTTTAAATATTAACTGGGAACAAACTGCTAATTCTGTGAAATTTGACATGTTCAACCTACCTGTTCTCACTTTTAATATAGGTCTTAGAGTACCCAGGAGATCCTTGCCTCATTGATGGCTAACATGTGGTGCAGGTATCTGTCCTGATAGTTTTAAGGCAATAAATTTGATTTTCTTCAGAGAAATCCAGAGATTAATAGAACAATTGAATCTTAGATGTTTGCAGATTCCTTACTTGAATGCAGAGTTAATTTCAAAGCGGCAGTGTTATTCTTGAATAACTCAATAGCTTCCCAGTGTTGCTGCAATAGTTTTCTAAATTCAAATTGCAAACAGTCACTTTTTAAATGTGATAATCAGATTCTTCATCTTCTAAAGAAACTAAAATGCATATAAAATGACAGAAAATAGCAATTTTGTTGTTTGCAGCTCACATGGGATTAATTTTCAGTTCTCTAACACAAGTCAGAGTATGAGAAATTAAGATGAGAAATAAAACAGGGCTCTTCTGTTCAGTTGTTTCATTTATCAGATTCTGTTTACTTCTTTCTTAATGTGGTTGGAGGCTTGGATGTACACATGGGGCAGAAGAACTATACCCAAGACAAAATGAGTGTTGTCCTCTCATCTGTTGACTGCCCTCATGATTATTTGCAGGATCAAATGTGTTGTACACTCAGTGTTAGGGCTGCACTGTATGGCAATTCTCACAGAAGGAATGAGGTTATGGGATTTCTTTCTTCAAGCAAGTCGATTATTTAGCCCTGTTCCTTATCCAGCCACTCCTTGGCTAGGAGTGGCTCTTGTCTGAGCTCAGTCTTGTTTCAGTGTTACAGAGAGTAAAAGAATATAAGCTTTGGAGGAGACTGCTTCTGAAGTCCATTCTCAAAAGTAGTGTCTTTTCTCTAGCAAGAATAATGGCAAAACTGATCACTAATAAAAGCCCTTCTTACTGCACCAGATTAATCAAAAGCACAAAAATGTGGAAACTCTGAAAATTTGCAGGAAGAAAGAGGAAATCTCTGTGTGTATGCACACATGTGTGGTGTGCATGACTGCAGACTGAATGAGTACTAAAAAAAAAAACTGGAAAAATTTCAATTTGAATAAAATATAGTACATAATGCTGATAAACACAGTTCCTTAATTTGTCTTCTATGACCTTACCAGGGGTATAATTCCCCTCCATAGAAGATTTCCATGCTATTGCAGTAATTGGGGGTAAAAACATGGAATGTTTTAAGACTGGTGCAAAGTTTGTCAGTACACTCATTAAACCTGCTTTATATTGCTGAAGAATTGTGGGATACCATTTTTTAGTATAATCAAATAGATTAATATTTCATATCTTTCAAGAACGCCATTAATCAGCAGAATTATCCTTTAGGATTTTTAAAATACCTATTTACGTTTTTAATGAAAAACAAACCAAGTAATTGTCTTGTTTGACTGGAATAAAGGGACAGATCAATAAACACGGATTATAACTAATACTGTGATTATTGCCAAATAAATATACTGGGCCTGTTGATGCCAGTAGCTCTACTTCAATTCTAAGTGTGTTCTAAAATGACTTAGAAACTACTGGATACCTATATTTAGAAGTCTGCTATTGGAATTTCTGTATCAGAAGAAGGAATGAATCATCTTGAACAACTTGTGTTCAACTAATGTAATCCATACAATTTTTGCTGACTGTGTACAAAGATATTAATGTTAAAATGGTTATGATTTATGCATTCTCACGTGCTGTGTCTTCTCAGCAGCTGGGAAGTGGTGGCTTTGAGTACTTGGTACAGACTCCACCTATAAAGTTCTGTACAATTACAGAAATCACATTAAAAGTAGAGTTGATTAGAGTGGAAAGAACGTCATAGAAGCCTGGAATGGTGATTCACTGGCAGAACACTTTTTTTCTGGAATTTTAATTTTTCTTCTTCAACCTTTTGGTCAGGCTAACTTTTTAAGGAGTCGAATTGCACCTCATGTAAGATCACAAACCCACGCAAAACTGGAGTTCCCTTCTCTAAGACACTAAACTTGTGTATGAAAGTGTTACAACTTTACATTTTCCCAACTCTTCTGACATTCTTGTCTTAAATAAAGCTATGAATTTAAAAAACCTAAATGACTCATTGCTGTGACTTGAAAAGCAAGTGATTCCTTTCTATTTTCTATTTTGGCCAGGTGTGTCAGCTTGGTTAATGCTGTGTCTGATACAGAGGTCCAAAGAAGGAATTAGGAAGAACTTAAAAGGAAAAAGGAGCCTGTGATTATTAAAAAAAAAAAAANTGATTTAAAAAAAAAAAAAAAAAAAAAAAAAAAAAAAAAAAGTAGTAAGGAAATGACTGCATTTCTACACAGCAGATAAGCATTTCTTAGGGAAGTTTGAGCAGTTCAAAGACAGCAGCTGTTGCAGCACTTTAAATGACTCTCAATGGACTGTTTTAACTGGGTTTTTGTTTGTTGTGCTGTTGTTATTTGGGTTTCTGTTTGTTGATGGTTTTGCAAGCCAGTCACCAGGAATACAATTACATAATCCTAGTTTAATCATAGACTGCTGTAAAATTGAAAGGATATTTTGCACATGAATCCAAACTGATTTGGCTCATTGGCAAAGACTTGATTTTCCAGGAGGACTTTCAGGTTTTGGTCAATGTAAATATGTAGCAGCACAGGTCACAAAAATGCATATAACTTTTAATTATGTAACACTTTGGAGTGGAATCTTTTAACACATAAGAATAAGAAACATGAGTCTTAGTTGTATTGTGCCTGAAAATAAGAATCTCTGAATTCTGGTCCCAGCACCTGGTTATGGGAGAAAACAATTTTATACCTTAAACAATAATTCTATGTAGGACCTTATAGGCTTTACGGTATTACTAAGCTTCTGATTAGGAAACTGTGATACAAGTGCCAACAATTAATAATAGTTAATCTAAGAGAAAGAGGATATGTTGCTAACCTAGAAAAAAGATTATGCATGACATGTACACATTTCCTGTTATGGGACAGAGTCTCTATCTGGTTTGTAAATGCACATTTTGGCACTCTGTGAGCTTAGTGTTTCTGTGTGTTTTAAAATGAATAGCTAAGAAATTGCAGGAGCATCATCTAGGTCTGTTTTAAAGAGTCTCAGGGATTTATGATTACACTTACTTTATCTAGTGACATGGTAAATTAAAGATAGTTTAAAGGTATTCTAGTCTGAATTACTTTGCATTTCTCCTTCAGTAGTTACTCTGTAGAAGTTTGCCTTGTGGAGGATTAGAAGATGAAGACAATGAATGCCAAAGTCACATGCCCTGGGAACTCGCTGGCTTTTCTGCAATCTTGTAATCAGAGCTCCATATAAAGAAAACTTCCCTTGTGGATGTACTAATCTAGGAAGCAGGCCTGTATTAATTATGTAAGGGGAGTTGCTTTAGATGCAGTTTTCAAGTGTTAGTTTGTTACAGATGACTCTTTGCTCTTGAAGTGTTATTACGTTTACTAATTGCTTAAGAACTCTAAATTATCTTTATCAAAAATAGGTCACCTATTTTGTTTTCTAGCACTAGTATTGCTTTTGTATTTTAAAATCCCATTGTTCATTTTTGGGTCTAGCCCAGATTAGGAGAAATCTTTGAATTGGTCTGCTTATTATCCCTTAGATTTTCTGAGCTATTTTTGTGCTTCCACTTGTATAAAATGTTTGGGTTGTAGTCAAATGAGTAGAAAATACAACCAAATCAGAAATTTGGTGAAAGAGGTACATTTATGTCAAATTGTGAAGTAGGCATGTATTTTGATAGATACATTACTAATTCAGGAATGATATGATCCATATTCAATTGTAGGTTTAATTTTTATTCCCCATTTATTGCTTCAGAATATTTTGTTAGCCCACAGTTAAGGATACCTGGTTTTATTTACTATCCTGGATTAATTTAAATTCAGAGGTGCAAAAGGTGCTACCCCATGTAAGAATTCTCTTAGGCATTGTGTTAACCAGCTTTGCAAGGAAGCCCCCAAATTTGGAATGTTGGTGCTCAAGTATGCACATTTAACTTTGCTTAACTGCTCTGCACTTTATTTTGTAGGCAGCAGTACAGGTATTGTTGCAAGACTTGAACCAAGGAAATTCTGCACCTGGGTTGGCCATTTTTTGTACCTCACCTTTGGCTTTTTTCTGTGCATGAACACAGCTAAAGCAGGAGTATGGCTATTCCTGCTGGAGAAGGAGTTTAAATATTAACTCCTATGTATGATATCTATCAAGTTGAGCTACTAGAGGAACATTATCCTGGCTTTTATCATGATTTGTTTTATGACCCCTACTGTAAATTGCCTCTCTTTAGAATAAAAAAATGCTCTTAATTAGAATCGCTAGAACTGCTTTTATTTAATAAGACAGCTTCTAAAGGACTTTGCTTAGTCATCAGAACAGGTATTCAAATGTAAATGGATATAAAAGCACAGTCAATAAGCACGCATTGGTGTCAAAATGAATTTCAGCCAGTTTTATTCTAAATACTCAGTTCTTGTGCTGCACGACTTTATTGTAACAAATCTCAGCTGCTTTGAAGCTAATGAGCACACAGCCCACAGCCTTAGTGGCTGCCCAACTGTATAAACATATTTTTCTTCTCTTTATTCTGAGTCTTCATTTAAATAGAGGTGTCTGAAGAGTTTTCTCACATGAATAATGACAGAATATTGATCTAGAGAAACAAGAACACTTTGTCATACAGAGTTCACAGCAGTGTGATTTGATCTTGACAGTTTTCTTTTTCACTGATAATTTAAAAAGTCTTTTATAGCAGGGATAGTACAGAGAAAAAGTTCTTAAACTTGTTTACAACTTTTTAAAACAAAAAGTGCAATACAGTAAAAAATCTTGACTATTGTTTTTCAGTTGTTCCCCAGATGGTTTTTTTGTTATTTTTTGTTTGAAGCATTGTGAATATCAGAATATGTCAAAGAAAACATTTTATATATTTGAACCCCATGTAAATATCCTATGTCCCTTCCAAGTAAGGAAATGCTGATCAATTTGAAGAAACTAATTTAAAAAGGAGAATTTTATTACATATATTGTGGAATGCTCTTGGAAATTCAGGGAAGACTTTCATAATGAATTTTTTTTTACTTATCTTGGCAGTTGTGATAGAGGAGCTTGTTGAGACCACGCCTGTTGGACCCTTGGTTATGCCTAGGCTTATTAAGAGGTCTTAATGCAGAATCCTTAAATTAGATTTTTGTGTAGTAATGTTGTATTCCTAAGGTATCAGTAACTTGTTCATTAAATATTGTGAGCAGTGTTCCTGCAAAGAAAAAAAATTTTTATAGGTGGTTGCTGACTTCAGGTATCTGAAATTGAGGCACTACAAATTCCACATAATCTTTGGGAATTGACTTGCAAATCAAAATGTTACTCATTAGCTATCAGATTTGTTGCACTGAGTTGTTAAAAAGAAAGAGGAGAAAACCATTTGCCTTCTGGGCTTGGGTGGAAGTAAAAGGCAGAGTTGCTGCTTAACATAATTCTGTAGCTGCCCTCATGGCTCCCAGAAAATGCTGTTTGGTCTTGCTAAGGTTAATCTGAGGGTTAAAGTTGATCCTTTAAGGGAAATGTCCAGTTTCTGTCACTCTTTGCCTCCAATAGACAGGTTCTAACCATTCTTTGAGGATATCTGGTATTAACTTATTAAGAGATTTCTGGTTTGGGATACTGCTGCTGGTGTTTTTATTCACCAGCCTTACACATGAGGTACCAGGCTCACAGACCTATGGACTTGTGTAAGCCAAGGTCAAAAAAATTTCTCCCCAGAACTGGTCTTTGCTTGGTCTCCTTCCCAAAGGGAGCAGTACGTACTTCTGCCATTTTTTCCCATTCACGATGTGCAGCAAATGAGTGGGGATCCGTGGGTTCTTTGGCAAAATTTCATTAAGGTCATGTCCCACACATGTTCCAACTTCTTTCCAAAAGTGAGAACCAGTATTTCAAGCCTCGTTGTCATGTGTAAGCCACTGTAAGTAATGAAATTCTCTCTGCACACAGTGGAACCTTTTAAAACTTTGGGTATGATTCAGCTGTTCTTGCATTAAATAGTACTTACTCAAGGTGTAATTCTATTTGTTTAGATTATTAGACAGTTATCGTAACACTTGATCAGAATGACTCCACTTTTAATTGCTCTCCAAGGACATGCTGATGTGACTCATCTTTATGCTGAACTATTTTTAGTAAATATTTATATTCTTACATAGTACTGAAAGGAAATGGACCCCATTATGTTGACAGAGGAAAGGGTCCTTACTCTGGAGGGACTCAAAAGTGTAGATGAAATAGCATCATTTTTTCAATGTGACTATCATGAGATTAGAATTTTCCAGACCCCCATTATTACTGAATGTGACCAGGGATGTGAGAGTTGGACATAAATGGAATCAAAGAAATTTCAGATCACTGTCTGGTTTCAGGTACACGCTCAGTTTTTTGTCAACATGGCCACTGCTAATGTCCTTGAGCTTGTTGGTAGCATTCAGGGATATTTTATATCTGTATATCTGTGGAAATATGAGAGATGAATTGTTTACCTTCTTATGTGCAAGCAAATGAGAGGGTGAAAAACGTAATGATGAGAAAGAGCTACTTGTTGAGTATGCAGTTTTGGGGGTTTTGTGAATATTGATATCATTCAGTGAATACTGGCCTAACACAGGTGTTGGCAGGAGTGTATTTCTCTTCACTGCCATTATGCTGGTAAAGCACAGGTTTTTGAGGGCTTTTTTTCCCCACTTTAGTGTTGCAGTAAATTGTACTGATGGTCTTCAGCCCATCAAAGCTTTCACTTCTGTCGTCATGCTGTAAATTAAAATTCATGTAATGGTAATGAAAGAATATTCAGCATTTACCTACATTCCATTCCGTACAGTTTAGGAGTTTTTCTCCTGTGTAAGATTTTGATCTCAGTATTCCCAAATAAGGTAGTAATATTTCAAAACTGGAAGGAAGTCATGCTGTAAAACATACCCACAGAAATAATAAAGTTGTCAGCAGCAGCTTCTAAAATACATCCTTGTTAAATATTTTAGGATTCCATCATGTTCTCAATCGTTTCCTTAGAAGGGGCTGTGATCACAGTGGAGAATGTGTTACTTTTCTTTGAGCAACATGTCTGTAGTCAACAAGAAATAGTTTGAGGCTCATGACCTTCTAAAGTCCTGCCAGAATTCTCATTAGAAACTTATTCCATGGCTGTAAGGAGGGAGTTAAGAATCCTGCTGTATGAGAAGAGGAGCCTCTGGAAGCAGAAGGTGATTTATGTGTACCATGTTTTTCCTGAAAGGGCTTTGTTAGCCTGCTGTATATTAAGCAACAAGCTTTAAAAAAATGTTACAAATAATTTCTGGGGACAGGTGATTTCCATATTTTTTGCAGACTTCGCTGCTGGGCAAAGCCTCCAGAGACTTTCTTTTATATCCATTGCACCAAGCTGTCAGGAAGGTGTTTCAGTCCCATTTGTGACCATATCTTTCTGGTTATTTGTATTTGGGTGTTCATTATAGTAAGAAGAGACAGTATTAGAAACCTAATATTTCAGTGGTGTAGAGATATGAGAGAAAGTAGTTCTGATAAATTCTGAATTTTATGTTTGTGTTTTCAGTGCAGTTATTTTATGGAAAATATCTGCATTAAAAGAATTTTTTTTAAAAAATGGTATAGCTAGAAGAATTTCATTAAACTGTAGTAAAGATGAATAAAATTTAATGTAGTAAAACAAGCATCTCTATTTGTTTAAATAATATAAACTATTGAACAAAATAAGTCATTATTTTTTTAGGCCATTTGACTTAAATATTGATGTATTAGTATAAGCTGTTAAAACTAAAATGGCTTTGCATTCTTGAACTCTCCCTTTCCAGTCTTCTTAGTGACTTTTAAACAGTTTTTGCTAGTTTAAAAAAATAAAATCAGTACGGTATAACCAAGCTGCAAATGATTTCTCAGTGTTGTAGAAACATGATTATTTCATCATGCATTTGAAGGAACTTGTTACTGCAAAATACTCCAGTGCAAAATTTGTTTGTAAGGAGAATATGCAGCATATGCCACTAGTTGGCTTTTTTGGTTTTTTGTTGTGCAATTTAGGTATAGTGAATATGGAGCAAAGAACTCTGTGCTTGAGTAAAGTGGAACTTTTGCTGAGCTCCTCATTATCAGATTAGAAGGTTGGACAAGGTTATGTCCAGGTGTACTTGTAGGAGCAAAGAGAACCTGAAGGACTTCTGGGGAAAAAGAGAAATACAAAGAAAAAATAGTTTGGTCAAAGTCTTGTCTTTTTTAAACTTTTGCTTTCCAACTGGGCTGTAAAACTCTTTATTGTCATGTTTTCTTAAAAATATATTTAAAAGTCTTCCTAAAAATGTTCCCTTTCCTCTGATAAAACCACATTCTTTTAAACAAGACTTCCCCTTCAGTTACTGCAAAAAGCTGGGTTAATCTCTGCAGTCCCCAAGAAAATCATAATCTATGAAAGCAATTTGCATGTCTCTTTCTTCTTTGAGTACTTCTGCATTTCATTTCCTTGCAATTGGTGCTAATCCAATTTGTTCCCATTATACTTTAGATCTCATGATGTTGTCTAGAGCAAATTACTGCCTGCAAATTATGGTAGACTCACTCAGTTCTTCCAAACTTACTTCTGTGTAGGCTGACTTAGTTGTGACTACTGTTAACTGTGTTCATTCACTAAGTTTGGTTTTGCTAATCACGTTTTTCTTTCTTCCTAGTCTAGTTAGAGATAAATTTGTATCCTTTTCAGTGTTATTTGCATTACCTCTCATTTTATCATGCAGCTCTTTGGCTAATCTTGTAGCTCTTTCTACTTTTGTTTTTAGGCAGGTTATTGTGTATTCTGTTTTAGAGCGCTGAAGGTCATTTTAGAATCTGTCAATGCCTACATATAAAAGACCTGAAAGAGCCCTGGATAGGCCATGGAACACTTGGGCTGTATTTACATTGTTGTTGTCCAAATCCTAAACCTTTTGGATATAGTGATCCTAAATGCAGGGTGGTGAAGCTATACAAAGTTTGAGATGTAAGGTGAAAACTTTGAGCATGAGCACCACAACAGGATGAGAGTGGTTACAGGAGATGCCCCACCTGCCCATTCTGCAGGTCTGCATGGGATGGTCTTTGCTGCTCAAAGAGGGCAGGAGAGAATTCTGCATTTCTGGAATTGAAGACAAGGTTTGTTTAGGGGCCAGTAAGAACTTTTGACCCAGCTCTTTAGTGAATGACAGGAGGCTTTGGTGTTCACTCTTCATACTTAAGCACAGCTTCATGTGCTGTGCTTTTCTTCTGACAAGTTTACATAGGATCTGAGCCAAGAAAGAGCAGATTCAGTCAGAGGTATGTTTGGAGGGCAAAATGGAGTTACTAAACTTATTAAGGGACACTTGTTTATTCAGAGATTAATTTCTTTCCTCTAGGTTGCTTGAAGGGCATTGATTTTTGGCCCTGAGCAAGAGAGGAGCTTTTATTAATTGAGCTGAATTGTTCTTGTTTTTATAGCTATAGAGTTAAGTCTGATTATAAAACATTTCCCTGGGTTGCTTGGCAGTTGTTATTTCAGACTGGCAAAACCAATCTAGGCTTTTGTTGTGTGAGATCAGATAATGATGATTTCTCTGCTTGAGCTTTTAGCTCTGTTTTGGTAACTTCCATGGTTTCTTCTTCAAATTCCTGGAAGATGAAATCTGGCATCAAGCTGACTTTGTTTTCTTCTTTTCTCCTTCTGCTGAAGTTACTGAGAGGATCCAGATCTTGATACTTCTTCAGCAATTTACCTGATAAATATGTCTTCAGTTATGCTTTCCTGTGTAATTCTACTCTTTTTATGCACTGTTACTCTTCTGAAACTCCCCCTTTTGTTTTTCTTTTGCTCCCCTGAAGATGGAATAAGTAAGATTTTAGCTTGATGAAGAGTTTTCAGTCTCATTGCCTACTTGAGCATTACCTGTCTGATGTGAATCAAATTTTTGCTACTGTTTGAACTGACATGGATATACAGTAAATGCACAGCCTCAGCCAGCAGGTTTTTATTGGGTTTGGATTCTCTGAGATGAATTTTAAGAGAAGAACATGGGCCCTTATGGGTTCAGATCTCCCAGCTGTGGATTTCTGGAGCTTGAATGAATGCATGTGAAAATGTTACAAAAATATTCCCCAAATTACTATAAAAATAATGCTTTTGAGGCATAACATTTTAAAGAATATTTTTGAATCCTGTTTTTCCCTTTCCTCTGTCTTCAAGTTTTGTAGGCTAATGACTTTTAATTTGGAACTGATTTTTGATGTTGGCAGTTTGATTACAAGTCCATTATCGTGGTTGCTCCTGTCACTGGAAGTACAAATATTATGTGCAGTTGTCAAGTGACTCAAAGTATTTTAATGACCACACAAGTGCTGCAGAGCATTCAGTGTTTGGGCATTGTAATGCTTTCCTGTAGAGTAGATATGAAAATATTGAGGGGAGAGGATCCCAGCTTAACACTTTGGGGTTTTTTTTTTTTGCTGTTAGATTTTAGAATCATCACAATGACATCAATTCCACAGAAAGTTAAGGATGTTGTCTTGGTATATATGTAGTACTATTGAGGGATGGCAAGTCTTAAACTAAATTTTGAAATGTTATCATGGCTTTATGTGTATTTTTTAAATGCACTTTTTTGGTAAGTTGAGTTAGTTGAGGAAAGTTAGCACACAAACTAACACAGTAAAATATGTTGTACTTAGGTGTGATGCCATAATAATAAAAATTCTCTTGCAAATTAAATGCTAAAAAAATTGAATTTCTGTCATAGCTGATGAATAGAGTAATTGCTTGCTTAAATCTTTCATGTAAGGCTAGTACAGCATTCATCCTGTTGGTATCTAACCATCTGCATTCTTTATGGAAAGTGAATTTATTGCTTGAAGCAGACTGAGCTTCCTTATCTACAAAATGATACTATCCAGACAGTCTTCATGCAAGTTGTCAGATGCTCCGTTGTGAGCCTCAAGTACTGCAGTTACTGTTATCTACCAGGACCTTGGTCTGTTTGGGCAAGTGATTGAAGACAGATATAAGGATGGATTCTGAAGAACTCGACCTAAACTTTATTAAATTGACATTTTCCAAGTAGGCACAGTGTAAGGATTACATGGTCCCTGCCATGTTATCCAGAATTTAGGGCAAATCTCACTCAGCATACCAAAGGGTTTCAAGTCTTTCCTTGAATTCCTCTGTTATCATGCTTCATAGCAGAGCAGAAAATAGACAGTTATGATTTACAAAGTTATTTCCTTTTCTAAGTGTAGGTACGATCCTTTATTTCCATTAGAGTACAAGTTTATTATTCAGTCTTTTACCTGAATCTGGATCTTGGCACAGCTAAATGCAGTATCTAAACTTTGGTGTATATATTCATATTTTAATTTTACTTAATTCTAGTTAATTTTAATATTTGCTAACTAGAAAATAACTTCAGCCACAGTTCAGTCAGTAGATTTAGAGGTTGTTGGCTTTTTTACAGTTTCTGCCAAACAGGTTGTCCAGCTGTTTGTTTCCCAGGTACTCACAGTAGGATTTGCTGTGAGTGTGGTGTTTGGTTGTACTGTACCTGCAGAAGGACATCCAAAGAATCCAATTTCAACCCTAATGCACCTCAGCTGAGTTTAAACAAATGATGGAAAGGTGATAGGATCTATGTCCTGTTCTAAACTTCTCTTCACCTATGTTTCAAAGTTTTAATCCTCTACTAATCTTTTCTTACATGAACTTTCCGAATTTGTGTTCATCCTGAACTGAACACACACAGGATTTTCAGGTTTTTTGCCCATTTTTGTGCCAAAAATCAGACTTCATGCAAATCTCTATGAAAAGAGTATTGGTGATGTAGTTTTAATATTAACAGTATCTGGGGGGGAAAGAGTTTTGCTTTTGCATTTGGCTTTTAAAGAGCAAAGATAATATAGTAGGAAGCAAAAATTAAGGAAATAGGGGTTTTTTTAAAAGAAATATTCATCAGCATTATGTTGGTCTGGCAAGGGTATATTCTCCAGATTAATATCAGGGCAAGGATAATTTAGATGTAAAAAAAAAAAGCGCTCTATATTTACAATTTCAGTTTCTCACCTCTACTTGCTTCCTCTGGCTCTGTATGTGAGTGTACAGCAAACATATGGAAAAGTTTCTGATGGATGTATATTTGAAATGTCTTCCTTGCAATCTGCAAAAGCTGGCCAGCATAAACATGTCAGGAAATACAGCCAGGTCATATTGACCTACTTTGTTTTTGAAGGGCAGGAGAATGCTCTTCTGTCCTTGTGCAGTGCTTTAGATGGATTTGGGAACAAGCCCAGCTGAGGGGCTTGGCTTGAAAACTCCTTTTCTCCCCACTTTTCAGTACGAGCTGCTCTGAGGAGTCACTGCTGTTTACATCAACTGGAAAGTGTTGCACTTTCCATTCTCTTCTGTATTGAGAGTTTGTGCATTACCTGTGTACAGACTGTATTACATACAAGCAGACTGTAGTCTGTATGTATATATAGCCCACAATATACAGGCCATGAATATTTTCTAAGATATTAAAGCAAATGAGGTGCATGTGGAGTTTGCAGAGAGCAGTGTCTCAGCTGGCCCAGCTCCAGAGAGCGGTGCTGGGCTGGATCCCTGCTCTTGGTTTGCAGTGTCTGCCTCCATCCCTGCCATAAATGCAGTGCTGGAGTTTGTGTTTCTGCATACAATCCTTGGGTGCTGGAATAGAGACCCTGGGCAGCCAGAATGCTGTAATGGATCAGACTGCTTGATTTGCCAGCCAATATCAGGTTTTATGGTGCAGGCAAACTGCTGGGTCCAGCTGTTGTTCACTGCAGCCAGAGGTTTAATTACAGAATCCATAGGGTGGATTTAAAGCTCACTGGCTTGGGCATGAAGATCAGTGCAGCTGCAGAGCCAGTGACTTCCCTCTCAGACTGCAGGTTATGAACCTGTGCTGGTGTCTTGCTGCTACAGTTTTAAGGCTATTTCTCAGCTAGATCCAGTTGACACTAATCTACCTATTTATCTTATGGTCACTTTGCTATTCCTAAGATAAATACATCTGCATGCATCTTTCCTTAGTGCATTTTATATTATACATGTGTATTAATTACTTTAGACTCCACTGAACTTATTAACAAACGCCATCCAAGTTTAATGGGAATTTGGAAAGAAAATACCTGTTGTGACAGACAACCTGAAGTAATGTCACACCAAGTGAGCACAAAGTATTATTCTCTGGCTTAGAGCAAGCACACTCAGGAATGTGTATAAATATAAGCAATTGTGGTGTATTTTTTCTTTCCTTTTTGCAAACATGCTTTGCACTGATGTTTTGTGGAGTTTGGTGAAACTTGGAGGTGAAGGGAAACAAGGGAGACAAAAGCTTAGTTATCAGTTTGTCGTCAGTTTTCTGTCCTGAGTGTAGCAAGTGAACTTCCTTGTGCCATTATTGTAGTAATATTTAATTGCTATCTGACTTCAGACTTTCACTTGGCTTGTGGTGTCCCAGGTCCTCCAAGGAAGCAGAGTTCTGCTTGGCCAAGGGTGGGAGTCTGGAAAATGCCCTGGATCACTCAGAAGCTAAACTAGGCTATCTTGGCCTTTTCTTGAGACTTTTTGTGATTTTCCAGAGTAGAAGAATAAATGGTGTCTGAACACATAATTTTTCAGAATTAAAATGTGCCCTGTAATTTAATTTTATTTGGTAACACGTCTGTGCTGCCCTTTCTTATGTAATGAATCAAAACCTAATCAAGGCATAAAATGTTGTTGGTATTCCAGTATTCCTGATTGGCATGTGGGATAATAGTTGCGATAGTTGATGGTTGAACTTTCCAAATACGTTCTTTCACCTGGGCCAAGTGTTATCAGAATGATTCTGTCTGAAGTGGGTTTATTATTCTTGGGAAAGCAAGTTAAGGTGAAAGGGTACTCATTCAAGAGACAGGGAAAGAGCAAGTGACAGCTTTTTAAATGACCTGTGCCAGTACATGCAATAGAAACCACAAAAATAAACAGCTACAGAGCATAGCCCCTGATTAATCATACTTTTGGTAGACTGCAAGTAAAGGTTAAAAAAATTGTAATTCCTTTCAACGTGAAGTATTTTTTACAAAAATGTCAGGTTTTTAATGATCCCAGGAGCTGATTGCCTGACTTCTCTCTGCTCCTCTCATGGCTTGTTGCTGTCACAGAATCTAAATGACGAAGTCTGTGGCCTGGAGACCTAATCTAACATATTTTGTACCAGTAGTAAAAAGGCTTTACATTTGTCCAACATATTTCATCCAAAGAAAACATGACTACAACTGGATGCTTTCCAGATTCTGGGTTCAGGCCTATTCCTTTTGACTTAAAAGACAATACTGTTTAACTCTGGACAGGATATAATACTTGACAGCACAGACATCAAGGCTGTAACACGGGAAAAGACAACTTTATACAAATCTACCGGAACAGTCCTTTTCTCTTCCAAGAAAAGTGTTGTCTTTAAAGGATCCCCATGGAAAGGCTCCCCACATGTGAAATGTTAAGAAGCTCTATGTGCTTAGATAGAAATGATAAGTGCTTAAGGTGCCCTACTGAAATGGAGATCTGGGGAGCTTCAAAAGCTAATGTAATGAATTTCCAGCACATGGGATTGGAGAAACAAGTGTCGATTCTTTGGTGGAGTTCAGGTGGTGACAATTTTGACCCTAAAGTAAGGATTTGAAGGTATGGATTTTAAAGAGATTCACAGGAACAAACATGTAAGAAATTCGTATTTTAAAATTACATAACAGATTTATGTGCATACTTTGTCACAGTGTGGAAATTGCTTTCTGACAGAGGGTAAATTAATCATCCTCTTGTGGATCAATTCAAATAAATAGGTGCAGAGGAAGGATAATAGGCTGACTGTGTAAAGAAAACTTATTTCATAAGAGGGAACTAACAGCATGACATTTTTCAGCTTTGAAAATTGAAGAATGAGAGAGAATTTCAGTGGGGGAACATGAGGGGGAGAGGAAAGCTGCTCTAGCTAAAGGGTACTGTTGGCACAAGAACAACTGGGTATCAACTAGCTGGGGGTCAAGTTGTATTAGTGATTAGAAGAGCTTTCTGAATGCCAGAGGGGTGAGATATGGGAACAGACTTCCAGTAGGAGTGAACAGGACATTCATTTTGGCAGGATTTGGCCCCACAACTTCACATCTCAGTGCTGTCAAATCCGCTGGAAAAGAGCACAGCAAAGAATGAAGAAATAAAGTGGGAAGAAGGGGTAAATTGGAATTAACTGATTTACCCCCAGTCCTAATAGTTTTAGACTGTATACTCTTTGTGAAATTACTGTACAAAAATAAGATTTAGAATATCTGCAAAACCATGAAGTACTCAGTTTAGGCAGACCAGTTAATTAGTGCTGCTGCTTCTTTTCACCAAAAACTTTGAAATTAGTAATTGATGGTTTATTGAAGTACATGAAGAGTCCTAAGCAGGTAATAGACCTGCTTGGAGTAGCTGTAGTTCATAGGATTCAATAGGAGTGCATGTTTTATTGGCTAAATGTATTTTTACTTTCTGACTTTTTACAGAACAGGAAAGAGAAACTTTCTAAAGCAAAAGGCACGTCCTTAGTAAGAAAAGCCCACAGTTATTTAATTAGGTGTAGCTTTTGGGTGCTGATATATTATCAGTGGCAGTGGTGATTTACTGGAATATAGTTTCACTATGATTTTGAGCTGTTTTCCTAAATGATAATAAATTGGAAATGTATAGATTAATGATAACCTTCAAAATTAGGAATCAGTGAGGTGCTTGGGTAGAGAAGTGCAAAATGCCTTCATACAGAGTAAGAAACTGATGTAATGTTAATGCAGTTAAGACTGAGATGGAGAACTGCTTTAAATGCCAATCGTG
Source organism: Rhipidura dahli (assembly GCA_013399225.1). NCBI lineage: Eukaryota > Metazoa > Chordata > Aves > Passeriformes > Rhipiduridae > Rhipidura > Rhipidura dahli. Next base: position 192,829 of record VXAC01001091.1, read on the forward strand.
TTTTTCTCCTTGCTAATAACGTTTGGTACAGCAAGCACCATCAAGGCTGTTATAGGTACTGGATCTGCAGGACAGATATTATGCAACAGTGTGGTAATAATGAAACATGAAGTGCTTACTTGTTTGGAAGGAAAAACTAGATTTATTTCAGAGAAATGTTGGGCAATGTTGCTAAAAATACAACAATTAAGGTTAATTGTAAGTAAGAAGAATAATCATAATATGACTTTTTTATTGCAGTGATGTCATGCATTTGTTGTTCTGTTGTTTCTTTATTCTTGAAGAATAGGAGTAGGTCTTCCAGCAAATTTTACTGCAGGGCTCACAGCAATGGTGTATCTCTACACCAAATGCTATTGTAGGAGATTGCACAATTGTTGGATGCCTCACCAAAATTAAATGACATTGTCAGACAACAGAAAGATTGGTCTCTAAAAGAATCAATTTTATTTATGCTTGCAGAGTTGTGTTCTGTGATAGATAGCAAGTCTGGAGTCTTTTGACATTGGTTCTTCAAAAATTCATATACTCATCTAATTTTTTTGATTTTCAGTAGCATTATTACTGACTTATGCCAGAGGAAATCCAACCACTGATTTTCTTATGGAGTTATGATCCATTTCAAATAATCGTGCTTTTTAGGCTCATCTGCCTTTCAAAAAATAGCATTATTCCAACCTATTGTAGAAATGGCTCTATGTTCCTATTTTTGTGTTCTTCAGTTCTTTAATACACAATACAAAGTGAAACTTTTTATTGTTATTATTATCAGTTGTTGTGAGTAAATGAAAATTTTTATTTTGTGTTCCCATAAGGATCTGTTAGAAAAAACCCATACCCTAAGCTTTTAGTTCTGAGTTAAGATGCCAGGTAACTTTTCAAGGAGAAAGACCAGATTCTTGGTCAACCCAACCAAAACAAAACTAAGAAACTTAGATTATTCTTTGGCCAACACGCACATTGTAATCTTGCCAGTGTTTTTTTTACATTGCACTTTTCCTACTTCAGCTTCTCTCATCTTTTAACTATAATTCAGGATAAACTAAGCATACAGTTTAAGAACTTTTCACTTTCTGTTTAACAGAAATTTTTAATTAACTCTGTGTTAATTATGGAGTGCACATACATTCAGTGCTTTGAAGAGACTTCTTCAGGTGTGTAGCTTTGTTGAATAGGGATCAAAAGATTTACACTTAGAGAATATAACCCCCCAAATACCTGGTTAATATTTAAAAAGGAAATGGTGTCATAGTTGAGTTACCAGGTTTGAAATATATGGTCATACTGATAATAGAGGTTCATTCCCAGGCATGTCAGTATGGACTTCAAAAGTTCCAAAATAAGTACATGGTTTACTGTGGGGCTTTATGATTCCTAAATCATTATATATGTAAATATTAATAAGAAATTAATGCATATAGTTCAGAGGGTCATTACAGAGCGTGTTGTATTTTCCTTGTTCTTTTAGAATATGGCCTATATGTATTTATAATTTAAGAACTGTTTTTGTTTCCAGAATACCCAGATTTTAGGTCATAATTTTTAGTAATCTGATGGATTTTTGAAGATTGGGGTAATTATAATTATTACATACTTTGCTGAGAGAGTACTTTATCAATATGCATATGGCAGAATTTGTTATTTTTGCCCGTTTTTAGCTTAAAAAAACCAATAAACCCAAACCAAACCACAAAACCAGCCAAACATAAAAAAAGTTCATATGCTTAAAAAGGATGTGAACTAAGCCATGTAATATGGCTGAATTTCCCTGAAGGAGGAGGAAGGTGTCAGTTACGATTAATGTGAACAACATTTATGGCCCCGGAGATGTGACCTCTCGTTACAGTAAATGTGACAGCATGAATTACTTTCAATTACAGTGAACTACATTCAGCTACATTAGTTCTGACACACCTCACTAGGAGAATGCTGCTGTGGTAGCTTTAACCAAAAGGAAAAAAAAAAAAAAAGGCAAAACTTGTGAGTGCAAATGTGTGTGTCACTTGAGCAGAGCCATTGGGTTCTGACGGTTGGGTATTACTGCCTCGGGTTTTACACACTCCTATTACATCATTTGTTATTTCCACTGGCACTTCCAGGTTCATGCCTTGGGTGCTGGAGAATATGAAAACCACCTTTTTAATATGCTGTGTATAATAAATGTAAATGCAGAATTATTTTTAAAAAATTAGATTAATTATCCTTTTTATTGTCATATAGTAACTGCACCTTTACTTGGAATGATAGGTGGGGTCTACCAGCTGTCAGCATGTCCAGCATGTTCCATTTTGTAAGGCATAACTACCTTTTAATGTTTATTAACACTATGAATTTATTCATACAAATTAAATATATTGTAGCACAGGGTATTTATCACTTGACAGAAGCAGTTCTTATAATGTCACTACTTTTTCCTTCAAGGTTCAATTATCATGCTTCAGTTTCTACCTCTAAGCTTTCACAAAAAATAAAAGATGCCCAGGGCAGAAGTCAACCTTTCACTTTTGCTACAGAGGAGATGCCATCTATTTCACGCTGTGCTAAGTATTCCATCGAAACACGAGTAAAACAGTGCCTTTGGCAAATCATAAATTAGAAATAGCACTAAGCAAAGGAAATAGCTTTAATTAAAGCATTTTGTTGCACTTTGAGGACTTGATTTGCAGAGTATTGGGCATTTTTTCTGCAGAGATGAAGACCCTCTTTTCAGATTTGAGGAACTGGTGTTGGAATTGGAGTAGAAAACTTGTGATGTCACATTGTCAGTTCAGGAAAGGAGACAAAAAATGGTGGTTGCTGACTCCAAAGTGATTCTGAAATAAGGCTGTGGAGTGTAAATTCCTGTTAGTCTTCCTCCCGTGTTAAGGACTAATTTTCAGACCTCCATTTTTCCAATATTTTTACTGGCCATTCAATGTGTAATAGTGGATTGTGAAAATATTTGTAAATGTATCAGTGGGCATTTTAAAAACCAATATGCAATACAAACTGGCTTCCATATGTCAGCAACGCCCAGGCCATTAAGGTACAAAGATCTGTATTTTAGTTACACTCACTGAAGTAGAATCAAATAATTTTTAGAGCTGTCTTCAAATTACTGAAACAGTGGGAGCCTAATAGAATTTTCAGTTCGGCTCTTCTGGCTGTGAAATATCTTTACTTAGGCAATCAGATTGCCTTGAATCCCGTGTTCAGTTTTGGGCCCCTCATTTCAAAAGGAGATTGAGGCATTGAAGTGTGTCCAGAGAAGGTCAATGAAGCTGGGGAAGGGTCTGGAAAATCCTACAAGGAGCAGCTGAGGTTTAGTCTGGGGAAAAGGAGGCTCGGCTTATCCCTGATACAACTCCCTTAGAAGAGATTTTTGTCCTCTACCATATTTCAAGAGAAAGGATGAGAGGAAATGGCCATTTAATTTTGTCAGGGAAGGTTCAGATTAGACATTGGAAAGAAAATTCCCAGAAACAGTGATTAGGCTTTGGAACAGGCTGCTCAGGGAGGTGGTGGAGCCACCATCTCTGGAAGTGTTCAAGAGGCATCTGGTTGTGGCACAGGGGAATATGGCCCAGGGCTGATTATAGTGCTGGTGGTAGGTGGATGTTTGAACCAGATGATCTTGAAGGTCTCTTCCAACCTTGATGATTCTGTGACCTTCAGCAAATGCATGGTTTTTAAATTCTGTGCATATAGCTGAAAGCAAAAAAAAAATTGGTTTTGGCTCTTGGTCTCTGGGATTTTTATCTGATCAAAATAATATGCTTTTCTTGCCTACCTGAGAATAGTAGAGACTGTGGTTCTTTAGGGGAAAAAGCTAAATTTTTCCAAAAGGGAGGTAGGTAGTAACTCTTGTTTCATGTAATTACTTTGAAGAACACTGTTTGTAAATGTGCTTTAGGGGCTATTCCACTGCATAGATGGAAGAAAAATCACAGGGACTATGGCATTCTATATCAGCTGGAATGCAGTTTTATGGGTGGAGAAAAAGCAGGTGTTGGTGTACTCAAACTGTCTTACAGTGATAATAGAAGTGAACTTGAAACAGTGACAGAGCACCCAGGAATATATTGTTGTGGACAGTGAGTTCTCTGGAAATCAAAACTGATACTCCAGATCAGGAAATAAATTAAAACAGGCTTATCTGCAGTTCAGATGGGAATAATAACAAAATAATCTTCTTGATCAAGTGTTCTGCATGGAGAAGCAGAAAATGAAATAAGACATTCAAAGCCTAAATACATCTTCTGGGATTCCAAATGGTATGGGAATGAAAGGAAGAAAATGATTTTACATTGTAACTTAGTGATTACAAAGATGCACTTAGAAGCATTTGCAGAATCTGGAATTGTAATTGTAGCAGGCACTGGAGGGACCTTAAATAATGTTAGCAACGTTCCACAAGATAAAGGGAAAACTGATTCATCCATAAAGAAGCCAGAAATTTGGCTTTAGGGCAGACAGACTCATATTTTCCTTTCTATCAGAAGTTGAAGATTTTTATCACTAAGGTTTGATCTGAAGATCAGAGGAAATGAACAAAAATATTTTTGACTTTATTCAGGTGTTTCAGTTGTTTCTACTGTGGTAAATTTCCCTGATACCTTAGCAATGTACATCAGTAGTATTTAATGGGTTCCTTTATTTTAATGTTGGTACATTTAGTGTTGGTTTGACCACTTTTCTACCATGGTTAGAGTGAAGAAAACATGAAAGCTTCATGGTGGTGCTGTTACTAGAAAACAGCTAAATGTGTTTGACTTTTTGATGAATTTTCATAAGAGTGGACCAGTGTTGTACCTGAGCACTGCTGAAATTAAAGCAGGTATATCATGGGTCTTGTTTGTAGACTGGGTACAAGTTGTTGGTTTAGCTGTGCTATTTTTGGAATTTTTCTTGCAGCTCCTCTGTATTTACAGAGAGCTGTTCCACCTTCTAATATTTCTTGTCCATGAGCTCTGTGTTTGCAGTGGAGCCAAGGGCTTCAGTTGAACACTGTCATGGCAAAAGAGTGTGTTTCCTTTGTATTTTCTCTACACATCTGCATTTTCTTTGTTGTGGAACAGCTAGAGTAATCTAACCCTCACACGTGATAAAAATGTTTCTATGTTCATTTAGCCTCTTGTTCAAGTTGAAAGAATTATAGAGGTCTTCCCTTTCATAATTATCCAAATACTTAGTGGGAGTACAAAATGGGAATCTTCCTGCATTTTACTGCCTCAGGGAAATACTGATTTCTACAGGCACATTATATTTCAACATATCTGGAGTTTTCTATGAGATGTTCTTTCAAAACAAAGTCTTTTATTAGTACATTATTTGAATTTTGACTGTTAAATAAAATTTTTATTAAATAGACACCTCAACCATTTGGCTCAAAAACTACCACAGGAGGAGGAGGGAGAAGTTGTTCAGCAAACTGAGACATTCAGGGATAAAGTTGTGCTTTAACATTTTCATGGCTATTGCAGACCCCTCTCCTGTCAGTTTGAATAAATGCATTTTTTTTGGTTCCTCTCATTGTTGTTCTGAGCAGTGTCTACCAGGAATGTTCTAGCCTGCTTTCTCCTTTAGCTGGAAATGTATTTCATCAGCAACATTGCTGTTGACATTTCTGTAGTTTATGATTTCTAGTGCTCTGGCAGGTTATGTACTCATAAATAATGCAGTCTTTCTAGATTTGTTTGACTGGGTTTTAGTGCAATACTTTGTTTTACCTGTTAACAAATATATAGAGTAAATGAAACTGTATCCAAGGAGTTAAGAAATTCTTTGTAAAAGAAAGGAATTGTGAAGAGGTGAGAGAGCATGCAGCACATAATTCTCAGAAAGGCATTAGATGTTTCACACTGGAACTTTTTTACCAATCATGCCTTCCTCTCAGTATAGAATCATCATATCCACATCATGTATTGCATTCAGTGTCTTTTGTGTGAAATTCCAGTGCTGATCTGGTATTAGGATGTATTAAAAAGAAAATCAGAACTAACTACATATTTCTCTGATGAAATTTCTTAACATTGTTATAACAATGTAAGGCCTAGTATTTTTTAAAGCTCTTGAACTTTTTTCAAACAATATTTTGATTCTGTAGCCAGTTCTGATACAGATCCCCAATCCTGGTCATGGAAGCTGACTGCTCTCCAAAAGCAGAGGGTTGAAGAAGATGTTTTTGATCCTGCTGCTTGGTAAGGGGCAATAGTAGACCAGAAGTGCAGGACATAGCTCCCAGTTTGACCACCGGTCTGGGGCTCTTCCATTTGAAACTTGAGAAGGATGATTAGAAAAATTCCAATGAAGTAATAGACCTAACCGTGTCCTCCCTTTGTATTCACCTCAAGGTAGGACCAGGACATGGGGGTAGTAAGTTTGAGTTTTTGAAAGCCTTATTCATGGGCATTTCTTAAGCCTTTCCCACTACAATAAAAACCAACCAACAAAGAAACCCCCCAAACCAAACAAATAAAACCAACCCAACCCAAAGCCCACCAAACGAAGTTGTTAAGCTTTACATATTGCAAGTTTCTACCCTACTAAAGGTATTTAGAAAAACAAACTGTCCCATTGGGTATGTTCTTAACAAATCATTCTGTAGTTCTTAAACAGACGAAAACAAAGAGCTAATGGAGTCATATATCTGACAGATTAATGAGTAAAGCATCGTGATGAAACTCTTCTATCAGTTTAGTCCAATTCTTTGGTAATGAAAGTGGGAATTAGCTTTGCAATCAGATTAATAAATCTAGAGGTAAAAACACCTACTCAGGGAATGTCATTGTTCTGTTTCCTGGCTGACACTATCAGTGCAGAACAAAACTACAGACCTCGTCTGTTCTCCATATTGTTTTAGTGTTTTGGGTTTTTTACAGAAAGTCCTTGACATTCTTAAAACACAGCACTGGATCATTATAGAGCTGTGAATGAATAGGTAACCTACAAAAACCTCACCTGTTTGGTCTTCTCCCTTTCTCTTCATTTGGGGTGCCATATTCCTTCAGAGCGACTCGGAGCATTGTCGGTCTGTTGGGACAGACTTTTGCTTTGGAATCTCACCTACAGAAAAGCTGGGCACAGAGTGACCAAGACTGGTGGCAGAGCCCCTCCTGCACATTTCAGAATTGTGTCAAAGAAGGGAGTACTCTGGTTGGAAGACCAGGGAAAAGATGGTCTTGGGTAGGTTTAAATCCAGGCTATTGCAGCATCACCAGAGTAGCTGAGTTCTTATGACAGCTGAAAGTTTTTATGACAGCATTTTAAGAAACGTATAAGTGGTCTCAATATATGTTTTTGAAGTATGATTGGCAAAAAAAATACAGGAAGAGCTCACACAGGAGTATTTTTAAAGCAGATTATTTTTTTCATCTGTTTCATAGTGAAATGCTGAAATAATACAGAAATAATTTGATTGGTAAGATTTTGGTCTGTAGTCTTTATCTTTTAAGGAAAAATAATTTTTTTGGCTTTTGGAGTTGTGTTTTTTTTTTTTTTGTTTTTTTTTTGTAACCTATCTTGCCCTTTGTTTTTTGTATTTTTTTCCTTGTTTATCTTTGAATGTTCTGAGAAGTCTCTATCTACAAAACACTTCCCACACAAAAAATGGACTTGTTACCAGTCTTGTGACATCTGAAAGTTTTCCTAGCTGCAAAATATATGTAAAATAAAAATAAATTCAATAGAGGATTTAATGCTGTCAGGGTTCCTGGCTGTTTTCTACTCGTGAGTTTCTGCATGGTCAGAGTGAATTCATAAGGATTACAAAATTCTCTTGATTTTTAAATTATCAGAATTTGGCTATGGTCATTAAAGTATCTGAGACCTACTCATATTCTCATACCCTGGTTTCTGGCCAAAACCTGCTGTCTTATAAATAAATAAAATTGATAGCAAGTATAAAAATGTATTTAACATTATATGTTTTATTACTGGATGCAGGTTTAATTCATCACTTGACACGGCTTCTATTCAACTGTGTGAGGAAAATGATGAGACTGTGTGCCAGTATACACAAATATTCTCTTCTGTTTATTGTGCTGGCCTTGTTTTCCTGAATATCATCAGTTAGATGGGGGCAGAAAGACGCCCAAGTGAATTAGTTTTATTCCAGTTATATTCTTTGTTGCTCAGTTGGCCTGCTTTCACTTGTGCAATTCTCTGGAATGCTGTGCTCAGTCTTCAGCAAAATTTAGGACTGAAGCTCACGTGTCACTGCCTGCTTGCATTTCTACAACCTGCCTTTCACACCTTGCAAGAATGCAGTCATTGCCAAGTGATTGCTCCACTGCCCCTTTCTCAAAAATTTCTTTGTAGATGGTCAGTTTGTTGGAGTTCAGTTATGCTTTTAGTTATTTATGATCAAATTTTCAAAATCACACCGTTTGCCTCATTTCTTCAGAACAATGTGAAGCAGGAGGGTTGTCTGTGCCAACAGTGGATTTAATAATGTAATGTGGATGTCTGTTGTTTTTCCCAGCTGTTGCTCAGCAAGGTCTGCATTACCTGTCCCAGAGCAGAGCTCTGCCTAAATCTAACACAGGAAAAAACCAGACAAAGAAGTTGGATTTTTCCTATTTAATATTATGAACAGAAAATACTTACTTAGTGTATACTAAATAGAACTTTTATGTGAATAAATCAGCGTGGATCCACACAGATGCCTGTAATCTGTATGAAAAATTGTAATTTGAATACAACACTTTTCTCTCTGTACAAATGCTCATTTACAGAACAGAGGTGTTTATATCTCCATTATTGTGTTACAGAGTAAGTGCAAAATACACGATTAAGAATATGAGAAGCAATCATACTCAGAGATGAAATGCAGGTCTGCAGTGCATTTAGAGGAAGTGATTATAGGAAATAATGAAATAAGTAATCAGTGTTGGATATGTTCTGCTTATTCATCTACCTCTGGCTGCCAGAACCTGTCAGATGAAAGTAAAACTAAAACTGGCTTTGAAGACTGAGATATTATTTCAGTGATGTAAGTTATTCAAATGCTCCATCAGACTACACTGATAAAAAGAAACTTAACTGGAGTTAATTTTAATTACACCTCAGTGTATTGCTTGCACATCCATTTTGTTCCTTTGCTGTGCTCACTATTTGAAATGTTCTTATTGCACATTCTGTTCCTGCAAACACAAATGCCTGCTTGAGGTCTGGAGGGTGGAGCTGTTGTTAATTGTGACAGGACTGTGAATCCTCAGTTCAAAAAAGATGAAAGGATTTTGTGTCCTCTTTGAAAATGGTAAAAATGTTGTGAGTGAGATCTGTTGCTTGGCAGTGGTACTAGGAACGTGAAATCCCCTTCATTTCATATGGAACTGGTGTAAGGATGTTCATGCTGTGTAACACCTACATATTTCTACTCCTGAGTATGGAGTTTGCATTTGGTGTTGACTTTCAAGTATCAACCTTGCCATGGGATGCACCAGCCTGAAATGTCAGAGCATCTGGATCTGCAGTAATGTGATGGTGTCTTATAAAGCCCCTCAAAAGACTGGAGATATTTCTGGGCCTTATGCCAAATTCCTGCCCAGTCTTGCCCCGGATTTACGTGTATTCAGTTTGTTCAAGCATTCAAGGGTCTCATTTCATGTATGTGAAACGTGCACTTGAAGTATGGAAAGGGTGTCTGTTGCCCAGGTCTGTATTAAAGGAGCATCATTTTGTGTACATAATTAATATTTCCTGAAGTTGCTGCAGAGCACTGTCAGAAGCAAAGCTGTACTTCCAAGGACAGGAGTGCAGACATCTGACATAGGAGAGAGCAATGGTTGTATTCTCTCCAGTGGCTCAGGACTGAGGAGGATGCTGAAGAATGATTTAATTGGATTGATCAGAATAAGAATCCTTAAAATATGCTTTTCAAGCTTGCCCTCCTTGTTTGTTGTTATGTATCTAAAGGCACAGTTAATCTAATAGTTATCACCAATTTGTTGAGTGATAAAAAATTCCAATTCTTCTAATAAATAGGGAGTAATTTCCATGTCTATTCTTGGAAGTACATTTTCTGTTTTTGAAGCTGATGGAATAAAGACAAGTATATAGATTTCTTTTTGGCACATGTATGGATTCCATTTGTGTTTCATTTTTTGTATTGGGAAACTGCTGTAACAATTTTTCACCTGTAACAATAAATAGGTTAATTTTCCTGTTTTTAAAATTGTTACTGTGGTGCAGGTGACAGATGATTTTCTGGAGAATATAGGTATACAAAGTGAAAAATTAAATAATCATATTTTGGAATTCAAAACTCAAGTTACTTTTCTGTCTTATAGATACAGTCTTTTCCCAGTGCCAGAACTTGAAAGAATGGCTGATTGTCAAAAAGATAAATGGCTTTATATATGTTGTCAAAACATCAGTCACACAACTTATTAAACAGCATGTGATTGTTTTGGTCCCTAAATCAGTAATGTTGAAGTATTTTGTGTTATGCCTGAACTTCAGAAAGTTGATCAGCCTGGTTAATTTGCTTGAATTGAGTCACTTTATCTGCTAAGCAGTTTTTACTCTGATGCATGTTTGTTAGTCTGGATGCAAAATTTTATTTCCTCAGTTAAGAAATAATTCCCATTTGTGATGCCAAAGGAATAGAAATTTTAATATAGTAAAACTTAATTGCCTGGCATAATAGATTAAGGTTTTACAAGTTAATGACTTATTATTTTGAAATGGTTGTCTTGTGGAACATCTTAAGGTAAATGCAGAATTTTGGTGTGTCATGTTATGACATGTAACAGTAGCTTTGCATATTTCTTTCAGAGATTTTGAAAATATGAAGATAATAAATGATGACTAATGTACACCATCTGGCCAGGGAGGGGGGGAAAAAGGTTTCTTGAGCAACAGAGTTTCTGCTAAGCTGATTTACTTAAAATAAGGAAGTAAATGCTTGCTTTTTTTGAGAAAATGAAGTTCTAATAATTCCACCTAAACTCATAGGGTAAGGGTAGCCTTTGTTTTGTTCTCCATGATGAATATCAAAGGGGGACTCCATGGATTCCATCAGAAAGGCTGTTTATTTTATCAGTCCTGTTCCATCATATATTCAGAAAATATTGCTGAGATTTGAAGATTTTGAGCAGCATTAACAGAAGTGTCAGACAGCCTTGCTGGAATCAGCTGCCTGTGAGGAGAGATGACCTAGCTTTATCAAATCAGTGAACAAACAACTATTTATCTCCACAGCCTCAGGATTAGCTCCTTCAGAACACAGACATATTGTTGTGCTTCGTATCTTCTTCAAGTTTACAGCTGTCAGTTTTTTCTGCTAATTTTATGATGCAGTGTAGAGCTAAATGCAATAATAGACATTAGAAATTATGTGCAAATTCTACTTTAATCTGTGCAATTCCTTAGAACCAAACCTGCCTTCTCAGTTTATTTTAATAGAGATTTTCTTTTGCACTCACTCAATACATGCTCTTAAGTATTTCCTTATTATTTTGTTTAGTTGTCTTTTTTTTAGTGTTCCTACTTCCATTTTGAATGAATTTTGGCGATCATTTAAAGATATCAACTAATTTGAACAAAATATGATTTTTCCACTGTAGAGAAAAGAGATGAGATAAATATGTGCATCATATCCTGGTAGAACTTCAATCTTCAGTCTGTATTTTGAATTTATCTCTTATGTTTTTAGTTTTATTTTCACAAACCAACCCCGCCTGTACAGCTCTTTCGTTAATATGAAAATTAAGTGTTATTTAACATGCAAGGTTATGTGTGGCCTACAGATGGGTCAGGGTTGCAGAGGCAGAAGTTGATGTCCACAGTGACCTGCAAGAAATTATCCAAGTGTGAGAAGAGACCGCCAGAACCTTCCTGAGGGTGAGCAGGTTGCTCACTCTGCAGTTTGTGTGAGAACATCTGTTGGCTGCCTACTTATTAAAGAGCCAAAGAGTCTGTAAAGAAAGCACAGCCTGTACTTTGAATGTTGTTAACTGTGGGGCCAAGTCATTCATCTGGCCTCTGTGGAAGATACACGTCGTGATTTAAAAATAAATGAATAAAGAGAGTGTGTGAGAGCATGGAAGGGAGGAAAAATGAGACAGTGAGGAAATGGAATTTGTCTGATACAAAATTTACAATGAGCACATATTTAATGTAGTGACCACTGTGACTTCCACATCCTTTCTCAGCCCATGTTGGTGGGGGATTATTTAACCCAAGGTGCAACACTTCCTATTTTCCCTTGCTGAGATTCATGTGGCTTCTGTTGGTGCAGCTGTCAAGGTTTCTTATGGTGACACACACTGGCCTTAAGCCCACTGGTGGGTTTAAAGATGAGGTTGTCCTTACATTCCACATGGCTCTCATGGAACGTTTGCAACACTGTTTAGGAAATAAGAAACACTCCTGTACTTCCATAAAATAAATGAAATAAGCAGGAATGAGACCAATATTATTTTTCAAAGATGGTTGGTAAATGATAGGGCACAGTTGTTCAGATTTGAACTGTCATGTTAAAATGAACTGTAGGGATATGTGACCATTAAAAATGTTGTGTAACTTTGGCACTGGGGCTGGTGTTTAGCCCAGAGAGTAGAAGAGCATTGAAATATATTTTGAAGGGGAGCAGTGAAGAGCAAAGATAGTTTTTACCAGGATGGAACTGGTACATTCATGGATGGAGGTTACATTATGGCTGCCTATAAAATGGGACAATGGACATAGGGACCCAGGAGGTCATTTTGGCTCAGAAGGTCCCCGTGCAATCCTGGATCCTGTGTTGCTTTTAAGTAAAGAAGCTACTGAAATTTGGCATATAGGAAACATAAATATTTTGTCTCACTTCTTCTTTTATTACTATGATTTTGATATGTATTTTGCCCACGGCAAATGACAACCATAATATTTTTGTCTTCCTTATGTTTTCCTACATTATTTATCTTTCTATAACCAAGCTGCAAATTTATTTATATGCAGGGAGACAGAAATAGCTGTTATTGTGGAATGTGTATGTGGTAGGATTTCCTGCATTTAAGCATTTCTGAGTGTGTTTCTCAGGAATGCTGATAATTCATGTTTTTGTAATCTCTGTGGTGCTCTTTAGCCAAAGAGATCTGATGGATTTCGGTGCACAAGCCATTCACATTTCCTCTGTGAGGCCACTTCACTGTTGTTATCCAGCAACTGTCCTTGTTGATTGGTGATAAATTGGTGGGTAAGGGGAAGGGACAGTTTTGAAATTAGTTGGGAAATTGGAGGAAAGCATCCTTTGGTTACACTGGGCTGGAAGGTCTCACCCAAAATGTAAAGTAGCTGAGGAGCCTTGGATAAAACTCTATGGTGTTTATGAAGTGTACTCAAAGGAGGGGAAAAGGCAGGGGTATAAGACTGAGCTGAGCAGGAGATGAGATCCAGGAATCCTGGCTTTTGATAAGAGAGATTTACCTGCCACAGTGATCCCAGGGTGCTGCTTGTGGCAGGTAAAGACCTGGAGAGGAGTTTGTTGATAAGCCTCTGTGCCTCTGTTAACTCACCAGTGTCAGATTTATAAATGGATACATCACATCCTGTACATAACCCTCCTAAATGGCCTTTTTGGCAGGAAGAGAAATCTAGCTGCCCAAATTAGAGATTCACACATTAGAATATCAAGGTCTTTGTTTAAATTGCAAGTGATTAAAGTTTGGTTTTTCTTTTGGTTGTGTATGAAAGTGCCTAGCTGTGTGACAAATGAGGAGTGTGTATTTCTGTGTGTAACAAATAAGGATAATGTATTTCTGTGTGTAACGTCGGTGTTCTGTTTGAGTAACGACAGTAGAAGGCTGTAATCCTGACTGAGCACTTCCAGTCATGTAATTAACCTGGTGTGTGATAAATGAGCAGCATCATGCATTCCTGAATGAGTTTGAAAAATGAATCATGCTCTTTGTGCCTTTTATTCTTGGCTTTAATATTTGAGTAGCAACAGATAACTAAACAAGAAGTTACACAAAAGGATGAAATGATCTTGTCTGAAGGTAAAAAGAACAGAGATGTTAACTGCTCTGTCTTGATGGGGGTGACAATTCTACAATTTACCAAACCAAGTGTGCTAATAATATTTTTGGGGGTTTCTTTCTAAAGTATCTAGTTAGCTAGAAAAGAGATTCAGTGTATAGCTCTGAAAAAAGAATTTTGGTAAAATGCAGAAACCAGTAAGATTTTAAAAAACCATTGAAACAAATCTGTTGTTGGAGCTTCAATGATATGAGCTGGTGGTATCTCTTCAAACATAATAGAATATTTTAAAGAAATTCTGGTGATGTGGAAGGGAGAATAAGTCAATGCAAGCTTCTGTATCAAGATTAAAAAGTTGCAAGACAGTGTAAAATAAAATATTAAACAATTAAAACTTTTTGAGTAGTGAAACTGTGTATACCACTGCTTACCTTGCAAGGATATTTCCAGGGCTCTGCTCTACAGCATTTTCTGGTTATAATAAATGCAGAGAGTCCTATTGACCTGGATGGGACTGTTTGCTCCAGCAAAGGTACAGTATGCTTCCATGTTTGCAGAAAAAGCTTTTTCTTTCTCTCACAGAATGTAAAACCAAGAAAATCTCATGCAATTATGTAATTATAACCTTGTCAGTACAGTTATCATTAAGTGTTATGAAATTATACCTGTGGAACAAACTGCCATGAAGGTATTTCCTCAGTCCTGATCAGTACCCACTTGTTGCAAATTGTAAATGGTCAAAAGGGCTGTTCCATTCATTGTCTTTCACTGTACTTTTTTTGTCTCCTACAGGAAAAAGTAGAATATGCCTTCCTGATAATTTTTACAGTTGAAACATTTTTGAAGATTATAGCATATGGATTATTATTACACCCCAATGCATATGTTAGAAATGGATGGAATTTATTGGATTTTGTAATAGTAATAGTAGGGTAAGTAACTTATTTTTCATTATACAAATATTAAAAATTTTCTTTACAGTGAGGTAGGGATAGGTCTGTTTGCCTGTGACTAACAGCCTATGCTGAATTTCTGTTTCTTTGGAGTAAAAGAATGAACAGAGTGAAAAAAATTTTAAAAAGTCCTAAAAGTTTTCAGTGCTATCTGTGGCTGTAGACTGCATTGCATTTATAGTAGAAATTCCCAGGGAATTCTGAGCCCTGCTAGAGATTTCCACAGTTGTCTTTCAGAAACTCTTCCATCTGATTTTTCCAAGGTAAACTCCTGGTGTTGTTCCATACGTTGATCTGTTAAGGGTTGTGCATTGTTATTTCATTTATTTTTTTAACCCTTCACTGCAGTTATGTGGAGTTCATCTGCTCCACAGAGACCTCTGGAGGACCCACATGTTCCAAAGTGGAGAAGAGTGGTTGGAGAGAGAGAATTAACTGAGTGATTCCTTGATATTCCCAAAGTCTGAGTAAAATTGCTTGCTGCACATCAGGCCCCAGATACACATATGATTTTGACTTGCCTGGGGTAGAACGTATGCTAAAAATGCCTTTTTTCTTTGTCTTGTGCACCTTGCTCTACCAGGAAACCTTGGAGAGTTTGTTCTTCTCCCCAGAGAAGGGACTGCTTTGGCCTTGTGCAGGTTCCAAGGGGTGGAGAGTGGAATATCTCACACTTATGTTATGCACCTTCTTATGATAAATAATTGTCAGCAAACCCCAGTGGTTGTGCTACTTTGTTAGATCTTACCTTCAGCTATCTAGGGAATTAATCTTGACATATATATTCACCAGTTTCCTAAGTATTGTGGAGATTATGTTGAAAAACTGACCAGTACTGTGAATTTTGTTTGCTAAAAATGGGAATTATCTAGAACATGGAGAACATTATCCATGTATAACTTTGTATGTTGTAGCAAACATGACCTTGGCTTGCAGAGTGCAATTCTAATTTTCATTTTTAAATTCAAACCATATCAAGTGTTGCCTGTAATTGAAAAGGCCCAGACATTAGAGTGTGTGCTGCTTTTAAGTTGTCACTGCATTAGGGGGAGGAAAGAGATGCTAAGTGAAGGAATTTGTAGTAAAGCATTGTTCAATTTGGCAAAGTACTATGAATATAAGAATGCATGATTTGTAACTATTTGATTATGAGATACTAAATGTTACTGAGAAGATTGTATTTGGGCCAATCCCTTGGCATGCAGGCAGTTTTGGTCCAGGACTAAAATTTGTGTATAAATAGATCCTTCATCAGGTCAGGTCATTCTCAACAGATTGGCCTCTGTGCCTGAAGGAGAAGCTTGGTGGGCAGGTTGGAGACTGTCACACACGAGCTCTTGCCAAGCAGGCACTTGAATAGACCTCTTCCCTTTTGTCAAGTGACCACAGAGTTACAGTAACCCTGGAGCAGTCTAATTAACATGACCTCTATCTTTGGCTGTGTCCTAAATACATGATAACTAAAAAATTTTCCACTAATTCCTAAAACACTCATTATTGGAGGCTAAAAGCAGTTAGGTCAAATGCTCACATTGGATTTGTTGAAATTATGAATAAAAAAGGACTATATCTTATCAAATGCCTAAAATATCGCACTAAGATTAAGTCATGATTCAAACCCAAAAGTCTGGAATATAAACTATTTTGCAGGTTGTTATCAGCCTTCCTTTAAGACAAGGTGGACCTTTCACAACATGACACACTGACAAAACTGTGAGGGATGTTTTTGTTCTTTCAGTAAGAACAGAACCTACATGATTAAACAAGCATGAGTCCCATTTATTTAATTAATACATAAGAGCCCAGTGAAAAATTGATTTTCATATATAACCCAAGGTGGATATGGAATCACTTCTGGACCTGATTCTATTTGACTAGCTTCAGTGTGAAATTTCATTAGGTATTCTAATAGCTTTGAAAGAGCTGCCACGATGTCCTATATTGAATGTCTTGAAATTTGCATTCTCAGCAGAAACTGTAGCAGTCCAAATGAATTAATCTTAATTATAGCTAAAGAAATTTCTACAAGCAAAAGGGAAACACATATAGAGCCATTTTTAAAATCAAATCGTAATTAAGCCTTTAAACTTTGGTAAACTCTAAAGGAATATGAATATAAATTTCAATAAAGAAGATCAATAGTTTTATACCTTAATGGCTTTTTAGGAATGATATATGTCCTGGTTTCAGCTGGACAACTTAAAATTAGAGCTGTAGACACAGCTGTGAATGTGATGCTTTCTACTCTTTGTCACTTCTCTCTGTAACCCATCAGAGTATGAATTACTTTGAGTAGTCCACTTACCTGCTTGGTCTCCTACCTAATTTCCATTGATTTCTGTGAAAGAATAAGGTCCCAGTAGAGAAAGCTTTCATAGCACCTTCCTATGCCCTTTAATTTTCTGCATGTTGTATCAACTGACAGGCTGAAAGGGTCTCTAAATTCAGGACTTGATTCAGAAGCCTTTTCAATAATGTCTGTCTTTAGAGCATAAATAGTCACTCTTGAAACCACTGAGGTGGTTCTTTTTCCTGCAATTATGCTTCCAATGAATTCTAGGGCTGGATCAGACCTGATATTTGATGTCTGGGTTTGGTGTGACAGCATGTGGGCTGCTGATGTTCCCTGTAACATCTGTAGAGTCTTTGTGGCTGAGTTTTCTCTGGAGCAGAAGGAAGCAGCCTAGGAAAGGGTGGTGACTGATATGGGTCAGCTGCTTACTGGGGGAGGGTAAAGCCTTCAATAATCTAGTTTAGGCAACCTATTAAATAATATATGATTTCAAGCAACTATCCAGTGTGACAGAGTTCTTAACCAGAGTTGTGGAAGCTTTTAATGACCAAACTAAAACCCTGCACATTGCCAGCATCCTTTACAAGTGTGAAACATTTCTCATGATTGCAAAACTCTATTAATCCTTTTGGGAGAAGTGTAGCTCTGCACCTATTGAACTACAGACTCTGTGCAAAGGATAACACAGTTTGTGTGGTCTAGCGACAGTCTAGAAAACCATGAGTCTGAGATGGAACTCCAGACTAAAATAGACCTAAGATTAATTTGTATTTCAAGAACATGCATCACTTTAAATTGCTGCTAAGAGTGGGGAAGCAAAATAAAAGTCTCGTCTTGCAAACTGTTCTAATGAATGACTAATTCATTTCTGCAGGGAAAAAATACAATATAATAAATGAGCCATCTGGGAATATATTTTTCCTCAGAGGTATTATGTGTAAGAAACAAATCTTTTTAGTGTTATTAAATGGTGAATGCTAATTGTTTTTAAAATATTCAGTTTCTGCTGACTGTATATAGAATATTGTACTGCTGTGCCACTTGGAGTTCATATATTCCACCAAAATTAAACCAGATGGTTTTAGTTGTTATCTATTTCTTCTTCTAAAGGGAAGATTAATTCTCCAAATGTTAAAGCTAAAATGTTTGAACAAAAGTGGCAAAGTAGCTTCATTTATTTAAAAATAGCAAACTGTGTCTATAAGCTGTATGCTAAATTATTGGATACTGTATGATCCTCACTCTCTAGAGGGATTATTAAGTCTTGCATTTCATAGCTCCTTCTGTCATGATTTAATGTGTAAATATACCTCTCAATTTGACATCTGAGCAGCTTTTCAGAATGATCTGCAGTTCAACTGATTTCCAAAGTAACATCTTTGACTGCGTGGTAAATGGATAGCGATGACCTTACCTTTCATCTCCTTCTCTAGATTATTTAGTGTAATATTGGAACAATTAACCAAAGAAACAGACGGTGGCAGCCACTCGGGTGGCAAACCTGGTGGCTTTGATGTCAAAGCCCTAAGAGCCTTTCGTGTACTGCGACCTCTCCGGCTCGTATCAGGAGTGCCCAGTAAGCTCTGCTCTCTTTGTTTCCATTGCAATGAGGAGTGGGACTGCTCTGAATGTTTAACTGTCTTCTTCCAGACACTGCAGGAATGAAACGGGGTAAAGCTGAGATTTTGGTCTGGCTACAAAGGGAAGTGAATTTCAAGATGAGTGATACCCTGTTTCAAGTTGAATGAGGGATTGTGAATTCAGCCAGTGTATGATCTTCTTACACAGTTCAATAAGCAGACAGGGGAATACACTTCTTTTTCAGAAGCTTTATGTAAAAGTAAATTACATGTTAAAACATAAATACACCAGAAAATAAAATTCAGGGTTTTTTTTTTTAATTCTAAAAGTCTGCATCTGAAAGTGTAGGTGGTCCTTAAATAGTTTATATGTTGGTAAGTTGTATGCCAGAGCACATTACACATTTCATGTTTCCTGCCCCCTCTAATGCACATGAATGCCTTCTGTTTATCTCAGCAGAGCTAACAGATAAATTAAGAGACTTAAAAAGTAGAACAATATTGTTTAAGGAAAGCAATTGAATTTTCTGATATTTTTTGCTTTTAATGCTTTTATAATTATTGAAGCTACATGGGCTGGACAGGGTTCACAGCTTACAGTTCAGCTCTTTCCAAGGCATTCAAAGGAAGAAAGCTAATTCTGTGTGTACTATATCGTGGACTGTTACATGGAAATGACTGATTTTTGGCAAAACGGCTTCAGTGAGGACAGAAGCAGTCCTGTGAAATGTCAGAGGGGATGTCTGTCGAGTTAAAAAAGGAGCATATTTTATTCTCATTGGTACTGTGGATTTACTCATTTTGGTAAAGCCAAAAGCTGGATAAATATTTAATTGAAAAATAGAAAATAGAGCAGTTTTGAAGGGAATAAATGACAGAAGAATAATTGTGTTCAGGGTAAAAATCTGTTTTCCCAGTTAACTCTGTGTTTCTCCCCAGAGCAAAAAGAGAGTTCTACAATTGGCTGAGTTTGCATTTTCTCAGAACTTGCCACAAAGTTTTTGTTTTAGCACAGAACTTCTTAAAGGTCATATAAGATGACCTACAGGCACACACTGCCTACGTGCCCTTTCTTTATAAAAGCACCCACAGATTCTTGTGACACATTTCAAGCACTGACTACTGTGATATAAACTTTATGAACAGAAGAGCTAATTAGAAAGAAAGTTTTAGATTCTTATGAAGATTTTTATATTACAGGAACGTTTTGTTGTTCTGGGTAGCAGATGTTTTTAAAAAAACTGGTTGTCTCTGCATGTCTGTATCATTAAGTTCTAATAATGTGTAATTATATAAAATCTGATAGAGCAAGACATAGCAATATGGTTCATATCTTGTATCCTTTTTTTTTTTTTTTAGGTTTACAAGTTGTCCTGAACTCCATTATAAAAGCCATGGTCCCCCTCCTCCATATTGCCCTTTTGGTATTGTTTGTAATCATAATCTATGCTATTATAGGATTGGAACTTTTTATTGGAAAAATGCACAAATCTTGTTTTCTTATTGATTCAGGTAAGTCATTAAACTATTGATTAAAATAAGGCCTTTGATGATGTTTTCTTTCAAATCTGTGGGATTTCTTTGAAATAGAACTATGTGCCAAAGCACTAAAGCTGTTGTAAGCCAAATTTACATTGGTTCATAATTTTAGGTACAGTGCATTAAATGGGAAAAAAGCCCCAGTACCAAGGTCACAAAAAATCAAACTCTAACTAGAAACTAGACCATGCCCTGGATAGCTTTTCATTTCTGATATGTGTAGCTGAACTATCAGTAGTGGAGAAAATAAGGGTGACTACCTACAGGGGACAAATCCAGGTTGTGGCAGTGTGGTAAGGAGTTCAGCTCTGAAATGAGAATAAAGAAGGAAAGCAGCGTTCTTCCAACCAGGTGAAATAATGAAATGGAAGTGTGTGTTGTGGGAGAACTTTGAAGGAGTCAAACCTGGTGGCTAAAGGTGCTTTTCTATTTGCTAAGTAATGAAGATGACTGTGTAGGATTTTGATCCATTTCCCTCAGAGGTCCATGTGTTGGTGTGAAGTGCTGTGAATTGAAGTAGCAGCAGTGAAGAGTAAAGAAAAAATCAGCATGAGGAGCTTCTAAGACATGATGTGTTATTACATTATGCTTCTTTCCACTGTTTAATTACTCAAGCTCTTTTATACACTATTTTGGTTAACTTATTTTGAGGTTGTAAGGCTCAGATCTGAGAGAGACTAAAAGCTCTGAAGCTCTCTGACTTGCCTTTCTTAGCTTGAAATCCGGATTTATCCCACAACAGCACTGTTATTTCTTCAGGTGAAGGGTTGACTCACAAAAACCTGAGTACTCAGAGTTCTGATTGTTTTGGTCATTTTCCAGATATTCTAGTTGAAGAAGATCCAGCACCTTGTGCATTCTCAGGGAATGGCCGCCAGTGTGTCATGAATGGCACTGAATGTAAGGGTGGATGGGTTGGACCGAATGGAGGCATAACCAACTTTGATAACTTTGCATTTGCAATGCTGACTGTGTTCCAGTGTATAACCATGGAAGGATGGACTGATGTGTTGTACTGGGTAAGTTCATGAAACACCGAGCTTTGTTTGCTTTTAAACAATTTTCTCTGCTCTGGGATTGAGCTGCTTCACAATGCTGTCAGCAGGAAATCTTGGTGAGTTTTGCAGGAGACAAGCTCAGCTGTGTACTTGTTTCAGTCACAGCCTGTTAGTGGACTCCTCAGGCTAAAAGGACATTTTAGAAACAAATTTATTCATTGTTTATTTGAGGGTTTTTTTTGCCTATTCCATTTGGATAAATGTAAAGCTACATTTATGTCCTTTGGACTAGCATTTTTTTGTGTGAGCCTACAGATATTAAGTCTGTCTTCACTGATTAGGCTTAAGAGCTCTCTTTTTGCAGTATTTGTGCAGAATTTTTCACGATGTTAACATAAATTAGAACAAAGCAAGCTCTCTACTGACATTGCTTGCCATGGGGACTGAAAATCATGTAAACCATTCAGAAACTACAAATTACAGGAGCTGTGACCCTGACATCATCTCCATGGAAGCGGCAAAAGGTGTCCAAAAACCTAACTGTGTAAATCCTCACCTTTAAATGCCCCTTTGGTTCAAGGTATGGTACTTCCAGAGTCTTGCAACATCAGCAGTCAGCTGGACACAGACTGGGAAACTGAAAATGGAGGAAAATGAACACACAAAATTTTAAAGGAATCACTTTAAAGGAGTCACCTGAAAACACAGACATTTCTCTGCTTAACCCCATTCCACTCTAAGGGACATGACACTGTTTTGTGAATCTTGGAGTATCTCAATATCTGATGTGAGTGATTTGTCCAAGGCCATTCAAGAAGTCTGTGACAGAACCTCCCATAGGTGCTGAACATCAGTGACAATATTCTGTACTACTTGGCACTCAGCAGTAAGTCTTTGCAGCTATTAGGACCTTACAAAAACCATAATTCTAACAGTTCAAATGTTAGAAAATATGTATGGAAGAAGAAAAGTGATTACTGGTGAGGATCACTGTTAAAAAGGGATGAGCAATCTCAAGGAGTATTGTAGTGGAACTTTAGGTTTTGTTGCTGACAGCAGCTCACATGGTGAGTTTATTCAGCTTTGTCTGGCCAAGTGGGACTATTTACTAACAGTGCATCTGTTGTAGAGTACAGGATGCATTTAAGAATGCAGTACTACCCAGTGAATGACCACATGATTTTATGTGGTCATTTGCTGCAAATCAAGGTGAAATAAGCTGTTGCTGAAACATGTAACACCAGAGTGTAGTCTCAGATAAAATCTGTGGTACTGAGGTATAGAGTATGGAGATCTTTTTAAGAGAATATCACTGTTAAAGATAATTAAGATGGTAAGATGACATTCTTTTAGGATTGAAAGACCAAAAAAAGAGGGAACTGTGAATATCTGCACCCACTGTCTGTTATCAATTACAAAACTGGCTAGAAACACACAGACCTTCAACACTAATTAATAACAATTTTGTATGGCTACTTATAGGCTATTACATGGCTTCCCCTTGTAAAGGTTTGTCAGTTGCTTGGGAGTTGCACTAAAACTCTCTCTAATTCTCTAGGAGACTATATAAATGAAGAATTAGTATGTGCTTTATGGTTTGAGCTCATGGTGATGGCAACTGTTTAAATTCTTCCTGAAAGGGAAGGTGTGCCATGGTTATCTAGAAAAGACAACATATTTTATATCTTCTGGGGTGAAAGTATACCCACATTTCAGGAGCTGATAATTCCTCTAACTTTTTTCAAAGAAAATTAATATAAAAGCTTTGGAGAGCTGCTGTGTTTAGAATAGAATTGTTACAAAACACACAAAACCAATTTAAGTTGAGTGGCTCAGAATTAAACATTTTTTCCCCTGGGATTTGATAACCTAATTAGTCTGCTGCCCTTTAGAAGCCTTTGCAGAGCCTCCACTAACAGCAGAAAAAAAGAAAATCATTAAAATAGGTTGTTGAATATCTTAATGATCGGGCAAAATGAAAAGTATAAGAAAATTATAAACAATTAAAAACTACATGAGTTGTTTTTGCTCATTTCTCTATAAGGAGTTTTCAATGTAGAAGGTATTTACAGGTACACAGCTGTCATTTTTCATTTTATTTCAAATGACACTGGAATTATTAGACAGTGAAACAAATATTTATTGACCTAGTGAAATATAATCATAATCAGATGTTCAGGCGGCTTTGGAATCTATCTTAACTGATGCTTATAAAATTAAATTATAGATTCAGATTCTTTCTATGCCTAGACCAAAAAGTTGCCCATTATCAAGCAGAAATTACTTGCTGAGGACAAGAGGACTGACAATTTATATGTTTTAATTTTATTACTGAATAAAGCTGAGGTGGATTTAGGTAAAAATTGGAAAAGATTTCATTTCATTTGAAAATTGTAAAATTGTTAATGGGATACCAAATTGTAATAAATGAACATTCAGAGAATCTGAGGAAGCCATTTTAGCTTGACGTGCATGGGGCTTGTGGGCTGCTTTTTACTTAGAACTCTGTCAACGATACACAGACTGAATGAGTTTTATACAAAATAAATGAAACCAAACCCACAGATATTAGAAACTGCACAAATTTCTCATTTTCCATTCGGTCACTGTGTGAAGAGTGAAATAACCTTATGTAGGCTTCTCTTGCTAGCAGGTGTAATGTGAGTGGGTGAAATCCATGCAATATTTTGCATCGTGTTAAGTGGCATTCTGTCAGCAAGGATGACAGCTGAAAATGACAGCTTCCAAAAGCACTCAACTGGCACAGCTCCTTATCACCTGGATAATGACAGTAAACTTGTTTTAAAAATTCTCCAAGCACCAATAGTGATTTTTCTCTTATGCATATCTATTGTAGGTTAAGTGAGACCTCAATTCTGCTGCTGCTGGGCACCTTTCAGATTGTGGTGACTCACGTGGGCATCCTGCTGCTCACCAGTTTGCATCCCAATCCCATATGTCCTGCTGTGTTTTAGTGTCTTCACGTGGCCTCTTTTCTCTAATTTACAACTCACTGGATAGCAGGCATGACGTGGTTTATCCACAAAAAGTGTGACTCCTTAGTGCCAAAGGTTCAGATTTAGAGGTTAAGGGGTGTTCTCCTTGTCTTCAGCAGCCAGTGCACCGTGTGTGCTCCCAAACCCCATGTTTGTGCCTGCACTTCTGTATGTTTTCCATTTATATTTGGCCCGTGTTTATTCCCAGTCATAGTCCTTTCTGTTTGCTCTGAGCCCCAATTGGAGGCTCATCCTTTAAATTTTGGGTCCTGCTGCAGTCCTTGTTATCAGCCAAGTGGCAGCCTCTGTGTGCCCAAGTTTTTAATGCTCTAAAGCTCAGAGCACAGTACTCTCTGCCTCATTTCCAGCCCCTGCTAGCAAGCTCTCAGGAATTGCAGGACTCGAATCTGCATTTGCATATCTGGCTCCAGATTTTTCCCATGTCTTTGAAACATCTCGATGTCTAATCTATTAATGGCAAACACGTATTTTGTAAATTGCTTTTTATTTTTAGCTGCTTTGCCTGATACATGGGAGCACAGATAATGAGCGGCGATGCTTGCCAGAAAAACCCCCAATTTTCCCATGAGCACCAAAATGATCACATTTAATTCTTCCTGTTTTCACCATAGTGAAGTTATGTTAAGTTACTACACTTGAACAATCCAGCTGTAGCTGGAATGAGAGCTGGTCAGGGCCTCTGAGGAACAAAGTTCTTAATGGGATGGGTTGCCAGCACAGTTGCTTCAAAGATGGGGCAAACGTTTTAGTGGCTGCTGGTTTTTACTAGGACAGTTTTATGGACAGATACTGCATTACTAACTCCAATTTTAAAGCTCCCCAGTTCTCTAACACCTGTCTAGCACTGTTCAGATTGTCCTGGAGAATTGTGAGATTGAGGCACTCGGGCTAAAATTGCTGAATAAATGATTCACTGATGTCTTACATGGTGTTGCCTATTAATAGACCTACTGATATTTTAACAAGATATTCTCTAAAGGACTCTTGTTTAAAATACTCAGTTCATTACTTGAAAACTCTAGGCAATCAAAATATACCTAAAACCTATATAGGGTTTAAGGCAAGGGATGTCAGTTTTTTTAAATATACCCTCTACCAATATGTCAGCTTTTTGAAACTGGTACTACTTTTTGCTAATAACATAAATTATCATCAAAGAAATACTTCATTCATTGTTCCTCTGCTTTTATAGCTAAAAAGGGTGCACTTAGGAACCTGTCTCCTGTTTCAGAAATTGAGCTTTATATCCCCCAATATACTACTTGAAGGATCTTAGAACATCTGAAAAAAATCCATCATTTCTGTAACACTGACTGTTTTGGGCTGCACTGCACTCTTGTGTATGTCTATATAGCATAAGTGTCTGCACAGCCAGTGCATTAATGTCAATCAGATCAGGTCAGGAGCTCAATTTCTACTCTTGACGCTTTTTAGAATTCTCCTGTTCAAGGATCTTAAGGACAGGCTGAGACACAGTGTACTTCAAACCAGCTGATGTGCAACCAAAGACATTTCATAAACAGAAGCAAATGTTTTACAAATACATATCACAGAAGAAAACCCCTTGGCTCATGCACAAAATGTATTATTAGGCTATAACCAAAAACTGCAAAATGTGTTTGAAGTATTATCAAAACTGTCATCAAAGTGCTGACAAGCTGTCTCCTAAAAATACCTTTCCAAAAATGTGACCAAGAGTCAAATAAGCAATAATGCTCTAGAACTTGGAACAGAATGATTGAATAAGCTAGTGGGAATCAACTGCTTATGGTGTTTTAAGCTATGTTAGTCCCATTCCACCTGCAGAAAGGGAAGGTTTGTTCCTGCATCCAAACAATACTTGTCAGCAATGAATTTCAGCTTATTGTCTGAGAGAAGTCAAAGAATGCTTCACAGCTTTTTTCCATTTGTAAATCAGTTGCAAATACTTAGGAATGTTAAAAACTGGGAGGAAACCTGCCTGAAAAGTCTTAGGAAAATACTTATTTCTGCCTTTTCCTCTTATATACCTAAGGAAAGCTTAACACTCTTCTGCTAGCATTGCTCAGCAGCACTCGCAGGTCATCTGAGGGAGGCTCTTGGGTGAAACAAATCAGCTCATCCCCAAAGGCAGAGATGTGCTGCATGCACAGAGCTCCCAGCCTTCCATGGCTACACAGGCAGAAAGTTAACACATGATGTACAGCTGGAGAGAGAGTGATAGAGATTTGGATGACAGCATTAATATACTGCATAACTCTCCCTAAAGAGCCAGGGATTGCAGGCAGGATTTTTTTCCATTTGAGTGTTAACTGCTTGAATCTGGTCTCATGTTAAAATCAAGATTAACCCCTGTGCCTTTTAGGTAATGATTTGGACTAATTACCTTTTTATGTTCTCTAGTTATTAAAAGTTCTGAATCATCCAGTTTTGGATGGCAAAGAGACAGGATTTCATTTCAGAAAGAGTAAAAAGGGAATGATCAAACTCAGACAAGCAAACAGAGCTACCAAGCCAAGAAACATACAGATCAAAAGTTTGAATTAGGATCAAAAAGGATGTGAGATATATACATATATGTATAAAAGTATAATTTCATAATACATGATGTAGTGTAATTTTTTTCCAATCACCTTCATAACACAAAGACCCCACCCGAGGAGGATTTTAAAGTAACTCTCAGAGAAATATCTTTCCCATGAGGTGAACTTGATTGACTTTGACAAGATATCTGGTATCTCATCCTCAGCTGACTGCTGACCTGTACTGCAGTCAAAGAGTGGAACTAATTTCTTGTCACAGATCATTTCAAATACTAAGAGGACCTTATTATTTCTCCCCAGAAATTTTAAATAAAACTGGGTAGAAACTGGGTTGGAAATAGAGGCTAAACTTGGGGCAGTGCTAAGACCTCCACTTGTCCATCAGCTAGAGATTCTCCCAAAAACTTTGCTGCAAGAAGAAAACAATTATTTTATAGCAATCCTAGTTCCCAGTCTATCCCAGGATAACAATTTAGTAGATAAATTTAGATCTTCCTGGGTACTGGGGCTTTGCTTGTTGTTGCTACATAAACGAAGGTAACAATTTTACATCATCTGTCTGAATAGTAAATGCATTGTACTTGTATTTTTTTTTTTTTTTTTTTTGTATCCAGTATGTGGGAAATATTAAAGAAATCCAATTTTTGTATAATATATGGTACATATATAGCTGGAGTAGCAGATTGAAAAAGAAAAATAGATGTTTAATATAGAACATCTGTGTGGATACCATAACTTTTCATTTTCATACATGGTAGCTGACTATTTAAAAATAAACACATTTTTCATCACAATAATTACTTATTAGTTTTTTGAGCCCTTAGATTTAACAAACCAAATCCATGTGTAGGTTTTATAATTTTTTGTGAAATTAGTTTGGGCAATACAGATAAATAGGCACAAGCACTAACAAATTGTTACTCTGAAATTAACATGCTGCTATTCATGAGAGGACTCCTTGGATTTTGTTATATCTGGAATACAGATTTTGTTAAACCTGGCAGGGCTCAATAGCAACACAATAACTTCTCTGGGTTACTGTTTTGCAGAGGTTGTACTCTTCATTTTGTTATGGTTCTGTCCATCTGCTCTGCAGATTCAAGCAGGGATAGACAGCTATCTGAAAAAGATAACACAGTTTCTAAGCAGTCACGTTTGACATCTTGGCTTTCCTTGGAACCATTACTTGATTTCCTCCCAGCCCCTCCTCCCAGTTAAAGACAGTAAGCTGATTAATGGAATGCCACTAGCAGGAATTAGCTAAAATAGCATTAGATACAATACAGTGTCCGAATGAAAAAGAAAGACCTGTGTCTAAACTCATTGCCAAGCAATCATAGTAAAAATTCATAAATAATCACGTTTTGAAGAGTAAATGCTTTATGGGAGAACCAAAATTTTATACTTGGTTTGCTAAGTATGAATAAAACCAACAGAAGGAAGAAAATGAGCTCTGTTCAGACTGATCAAAGCAAATTCATTAAGCTGAAGCAGTGTCTTCCAAGTTGAGGTTTAACTTGAGAGGATCACTTTTCTGTGATCCTGTGTGTGTCCTCTATGCAGTTGTACAGTGCAGCTTACATGCATAAGACAGAGACCAAATTTAAGAGGTGATTAAGCCTCTAGGTAGTGTGACAATTTTACACTTCCCGATGGGATCTCTGTCTCTTTAGGCCTACCTTGATGCCTGAGCCATGGAATTCTCATTGTTCCAATTGTTGCTAAACTGAATTATTTAACAAAGAGTGCTCTTGGGCCACATGCCACCAGTGCATCTCCACTCTGGGGCAGAAGCTCAGCAAAGCTGAGTCCATCCAACCAGGAGCGTGTCAGGGAAATCTGTGCTTTGACTCCAGAACACTGAATAGAAAATTCCATGCTTTTATAAACCATCCTAGAGGCTGCTGTGCTTCAAGCACAGCCTGTTTTAAGTCAGCTTTCAGTTAACTCCACTTCAGCCAAGAATATCTCAGGACAAAACCTTTGAAGCCAGGCAGCTTTGAAAAGCTCTCTGGTGTGCTCTGTACTGAGTAGAATAAATAGCCTGATCTGGGGTTTTGTGAAACTCCCTTGCATGCTTCCAAGAATGCAGGGTTAGTCCCACTTCACAAAATACTGGTCTGAAGGGTTTTTACACCTGTCAGGAGACTGAGTTTGTCAGTCTGAACAATTTTTAAGATGATGATGCAGATTATAGGTAGCACTAAGTAAACCCACCAGTTGTGTGTCTGTTGGAATGTTATGAAAAGAGGAAGGTAAAATTAAACCTAAGGAAGCTAAGAAACTTGAGAGGCTTTGAAACATTGTGGAAAACCAAAATAGGTTCATGCATCAACACATTGTATCTGTAATGGTACAAATGCAGAATTAGAGGTTTTGTTTTATAGGTAGAGCTTATAATAACCACCAACTGAGTTTGCAACAGTTTTCATTAAATGAATCCTGGGTGTACAGGAAAGTCAGACCTTGATTTACATTCAATTGCATATGAGGATTTTACTCACAATTACCATAGATAGGGATAAGTGAGATTTTAATGATTTTTAATTTATATTTTAGATCGAGGTTTGCCATCTGTTGCTGTGTAATATTAAGGGTTATATCTGCAGTAAATTTGGCTTTTTCCCTGTTTCACTTCAGTCTTGGTCTCTGATCATTTGTGCTGTGTTGTAATGATAGTTGACTCCAACCACAGCACAGCTCACAAGATAATTCATCCAGATGCCACTTGAGGCGGTTTCAGACTGTCCCAAGTTTGTCCAGTCAGCTCTTCAAGACTGCAAACTCCAACATATATGTGTAAACATAAAGAGCCAAATAAATAATGTGTAGTGCCCATCTACTGTTATGGTGAAACAGAATTAAGGGATTTGTAAAATACTTTGTCCTTCATATTGTCCATTATCTCATCTGCCCCCTGGTTGATGTGATGGACAAACTGCTGAGAACTGACATTCAGAAAGTAAGACTAGATCTTTAGAAAGACAAAGGGCAAGAAGGATGGTGCTTGGTGGTGTCCTTGTCATAGATGTTATGAAGGCTAAAAGCCTCCTGGCCTCAAAAAGACAGAACAAGTCCATTGAGAGCCATTAAATATGACACCTCCTTTGGTACAGAGCATCCCTGAGCCACGGGGCAGGGGATTCTTGCAAGACATTTTGCTGAGGATTTCAGATGTGAAATCTCTTTGAATTCCTGGTGTTGCTTCAGTGCATCTGGAATTTGGGACTTTAACTCTTTATTCTGCTCTTTGGGTGAGAAGTCAGCATTAATCCCTTCAAATGAATATATCCTGGTTTTGAGGATGGAGATTTTCCTGTTATCATATTATTAACCAAACCCTGTCTTCGTTTTTAATCAGAAGGCAAATCAATTCCTTTAATCTTTCTTTAATTGGAAGTTATGGAAAATGCCGTTTGACATGCATGAAATGAGCAGCAAACTTTTCCAAAAGGACTTCTTTTTATACTTTGATCTCTGGTATTAACACAGTCTGAAATATTACTTCATGAATAGAAATTACAGTGCATTACTTTATTAGAGTTTAATTGTGTCTAGAACTAAATGGCAAAGTTGTTGAGTAGTTTTTAGGAATTCAATCTTAGATTAGTGCCAAGATGTTCTACTAGCTTCAGGTGTTCCTGAGTTATGGAATGCTTTTGAAATAGTTCAGCATCTGAAGCATTTCTTCTAGTACTGGTTAGCTGCAGTTGCCAATTTTTGCTTCACAAAGCATTGTGAAGCAAATCTATAATCTATAATTAGATAGATTAGCCTAAAACATTGGGATTAAAATCCAACTGCATAAGTGAGAATGAATTTTTTTATATGTGCAAATTATAAAGTGAATGCAAATCACAGCTGATCATATTAACAGAGCCTTTGTGACAGAGCATGAGAATTTCAGCTTTGTTCCTGGGTTACTGAGTAAGTGGAGTGCCTGGTTGCTTGAAAATGTTCTCTTTATGAGCAAAAGCAGAGCATGGAGTTGTATTGCAGTGACTCTCAGAGCTCTGTTTTTTGAGCTCTGCTCAAAGTAAAATTGCAAATATTAATCTATCAGGCTTTTCAAAATGATACATAGCAGAAAACTTTGGCACCAATACGAGAGGAATTTATGTCTTCACTCTGAACTCTGGTGACTTGCAACAACTGTCTGCTAATGGTATAGTTGTTAGATGCAAAATGCATTCAAATGTATTTGAAATTTAATTAAAATGTTTGCTCTGACCAGTTATTGCTGGAAAAAACTTGGCCTGTATGGTATGAGTCAGGTCTATGAAGAAAACTCAATTCTGAAGTAGTAAAATGATTATGAACAGACTTTTAAACAAAAATTGAGTAAATATTATTCTTAAAACATAAGGCCAGGTGCCTGCTCTTGAAAGAAGGTGCGAAGGGCAACACCCACTGGGACGAGGCAGAAATTCATCTGGGCACTGGGATGTTCTGCTCAGTGACTTTGATGCTTCATTGCTAAAACTTCTCAAACATAGGGGACTCGCTTTGGCAGAAAGGTATGGAAGATAAGACCCAAAACACCACAGCCACTGTCCTTGGCAGAGCCCCCTGATGTGCCAAGAGGTGCTGAAAGCATTGCCCTGGAGACCAAGTAGATGTAATGGCAGCATTGGGAAAGACTTGCCCATATGAATATTGCAGAACTGAACAGTGAAAGCTTGGGATCTCTTGGAATTGAAACTAATGATCCCACTCTTGCTGAATGGCTGTAACCCTTTCCTATTTTAACTTCTCCAAAATACAGTTTTATTGGAGGAGAAAAAAAAAATCCAAAGATATATTTTCATGTTTTTCTTTTTTGAAGCAAGTGAAAATTTAAGTTACTTTTCAGTACCTCAGTTCAACTAAAAAAACATTTTTAAAGATGATACATAGATTCTTTTAAAAGGTGCATGAAAAGCTGCATATGTAAACTAATCTGGTTGGGTTACTTAGGAGGTTTGTTTACTTTGCTAAGTATAAACTGGTGTTATTACAGATTACCATTGAAGAGAATTGCCTTTGGGCCTTAACCTGCAAAGATTTAATGCTTCTGTCTAACCCTCCAACAACCTCTCTTGCAGAAACTGAGGTTTATATTAATTAAAAGACAAGGGGAAAAAATAAAAGAAACTACTTTCGAAAAATGTTTGTTCCCATGTTTAGTAGGTTTTGATAAAGTGATGTTAAGGAGAGGTGACAAACTTGACTGTCAGTAGAGCTCAAAGCCTAATCAAAATTTCAGATACAACAAACACAATACTGTTCACAGAAGAGAAAACAGATTTGCAACTAGATTGTTCTACAACACCATAAGTAATTTTATCATCTGCTGAATTTTCATGACTATAAAGCATTTTAAGAAGAATCTAATGCAAAAGCTGGAATAATTCCTCCTCAAGAAGAGCCATTTCCAAGAAGCTTCACGTCAGAACAATTTTTTTGGCTTATCAAAATATCTTTTTGCACCTGTATGCTATACACAAACATTTCCCTGTTTTAAAATATTTGTTTTTCTGAATAGGCCTTTTTAGATCTCCATGGGTATGTTTCACAAGTCCATCCTTTGATAGGTATAATGAGCTGGCTGAGAATAGCAAGTGGAAGAGATCTTTATAGAAAACATTGTGTGAGTCTATAAAGAGTGTATTGAAAGCTCTGTTACTTCAACCCCAGTTAAAAAAAAAAAAAAATCAGCAACAACTTTTTAAATTTTATTCAACCTTGATCTGGATATAATTTATGTTCAGAAGTTTTCCTGGAATGTTTCCATGTTTCCATTGTGTTTCTAAAATTTATTTTCAGTTTTTCATTTTCCTAAAATTGTGTTCATGCTTTTTACATGGATTCATTTTGACTTCTTTTTGAATTGATTTAAAGTGTCTGACTGCATTTGACTGCTGTATTTCAGGAAAAACTGTGAGAATTCCATGTTACAAAAACTCATACTGCTCGTACAGTTGAGATTCACATTGCTGCTTATTTTCTCAAATGATCATTCATGTAGATAGGGTAAATATGAACTAAAAATCCCAATTTTTCAGTGTAGTTTGTGATCATCATCTTAATTGGAGATCTGAAATAGAGTTCATGTTCTCAGCGTTAAAGAACAGAACTGTTGCATTACTCCATTTATGTTTGATAATATTTCTGATCCAAATGCTAGTTTCACTCAGCATTTTGTTTTAGAATATGAGTTAGAAATGCAAAGTGAATATGGCTGGTGCCTTCTCTCTCTCATTGTTCTACTTTGGTTTCTGAAGGAATGCATAGAATGTTATCTAACCTGAATGATCAGATTTTCCTATCTCTGACTCTTCATTACTGTTAATATAGTGATCTGCTGTATAAGATCATCTTATTTCTTGCAGATGAATGATGCAATGGGATTTGAATTGCCATGGGTGTATTTTGTCAGTCTCGTCATCTTTGGGTCATTTTTCGTACTAAATCTTGTTCTTGGTGTATTGAGCGGGTAAGCATACACCTTTCTCATCATGAAGGCAGAGTCCTGAATTCAGTTGCCAAGAACACACAGGTTATCTCATACAGGTGAGACTTCAGTTGGGATGACATGTCTGGATAAACCTCTATTGCTTCCTCCTCTAATTAGAACACAAAAGTTTTCCACAGCTATCATATAAATAACATACAAACACCAAAATCAGAGTTTAGACCTATCAAGATGTATCCTTCATGTCCTTTTGGCAAAGTCATAAAAAACACTGACAATTCTCATGCACTCATTTAGAAGTTATTTCAATTAATCCTCTAATGCTTCACATCTACAACAAAATTTGGGTAAGTAAATTGAAACAGGTCTTCATTAATTTTTTTCCAAGATCTGGATAAGCCATAAACTTTATGCCGAACCTACGTGATCTGGCAGCTGCAAAAAGGACTCTGCTGTTTAATGAATGACTGAACCATAACTTATTTCCTTGCATTTTACAGGTAAATGATGCAATAGGATGTGAGTGGCCATGGATCTATTTTGTTAGTCTTATCATCCTTGGCTCATTTTTCGTACTTAACCTGGTTCTTGGTGTACTTAGTGGGTAAGCAGTTGAGTTAACCTTGTGAATGCTACTGCTACTTGTAAGATGGCCTCTGCATTTACTCCAGCTTCTCAGCAATGGCTTTTTTGCATGCACTTGAGATTCTTATGTCATCCTACCAGTGTTTGCTCTTGGGCTGAACTGTGTGATTCAAGTGCCTGTATCTGTCTTGACATCACGTTCACCATGCTTGCCAAAAGCATTCATTAAATGAGGCACTAATCCCCTTATTCTATAATATTCCTGCAGGGAAAAAGGTTTTGTGCACAGAGAGGGGTGGTGCACCCGCACAAATATTCTCCCCTGTTGTTAAATACGAGTGTCTTTTTCTGGAAGACCAACTTTTGCTTTTCTTCAAATAGTCATAAAGCAATTGGAGTGTTATTTATGTTTACCAGGCACATACTTTGCTCAAAATATTCCAAAGATATTTTTAGTAAGTGCTTCAAGATTTGTCTTATAGAGTGTGGCTGCACTACCCCAACACTGTTCAGGGGTTCCTGGGTTGTAGAGCTGTGAACAGCTGTGACAGCCTGCACCAGGAACTGATATATTTATCAATAATAAAGTGTCAATTTAATATAGATGTCAGTTGGAGGTTGTCACAGCTTTTTGTTGGTTTGTGCATTCCAGGCTCCAGCCAAGAAGTAAAGCTGTGTCAGTTCTAGCTGTACAATGGGCTTTAAAACTGTAGTTTATGGCAAGAGTTTGCCAGGTTTTCTTTTTACAAAGCCCCTAACTTGAAGTTACAGCCCTATTTCCTTTGCCATTTTCTGTTTTCTAACACACTTGAGCTTGGGAAACTCCAGTTTATGGTAAAGAGATTTTTTGACAAATCTGTAAAAGATCCAGCTAGCATTTGAATGCTGAAGAGCAAATTAGTATGGTTGTATGAATTAGTTTTTAGTTATACAGCAAGCAATATTTTTTCTGGCAATCTCAGGCAAATTGGGCTGTCTTTGTTAGCCAACAGAAAAATTCCTCTTGCATAGAAGGCAGCCTGACACTGCAGTTGATGGTGTCATCAGGATGCTGATAATGTGTGCAGCCCTATTCATTGTTTTGCCACATTGTATCCATTGTATCTGAAATAAATTATAATGCATTATTATATATTCTTAGAAATCAGATGAGCAAACAAAATTTCCAGGTGTTGATGCAACTTTGTTCCAAGAGCACTTTTATGTGATGAGTGGTTTTACAGTGTGCTTTTTAAAATCTCTGCTCATTTATCTGTCATAGATGACTGTTGCACACAGGAAACCAGGGAAACCAGTTTTACCTTACTGTCAGACTTGCTTTGCAAAGCAGATGTTTAAAAGCAAAATGGTAGTGCTAAAACCACACTGCTGAGTTTTAGAATTAATCTCTTCCTTCCAAGACCTATCCTGTAAAGTCTGATTTATACAGTCACATCAGCTTTGTTTTATCCAAGGACACGTGTAAATTATTGCAAAACTAAGGGCCTAGCTTTCAGCCATGCTGGAAAATGAAATTAGAAGGAAAAGGACACATAAGTGAGGGTAGTTACAGTGTAATTTATTTCTTTTTTTGATGCTGTTACCTGACATTGCTGTGTGACTGGACCTTGCACTGAAGTCAGTAGAGGGTTAGGCTCTCGCAGCTCCTTCTCTGGCCCTTAAGAACATCACAAGCACCAATTGGTTTTCTTCCTGTCCTGTGAAGGTATCTGGTAACAGATAATAAATATTCTTATTTTTCCTCCCATGCATTGAAATGTTATTGGTTTCAGATTTTTCTATTTTTTTTTTTTTTTAAATTCTGGGGAAAGTGGTGTCAAATTTGGTCTTTTCTTACACATTAATTTTTTTCCCTGAAATCATGGCAATTTAGAGATACTCTCGTGAATCAGCTTAATGTTTGATTTAATAAATTTTAAAGGATTGTGTGAAGTTTGCAGCATTATGTTGCATATATTGGTTGGAATATGGAGTAGCTTTTTAGCTGCCATTCCAATACAGGGAAGACACATCCCCCTGGTCCTTGGGTTCCTTCCTGCAGACAAGAAATCACCCCTGATTTCTAGGTTTTTTGTGATCCCTAGAACTCTGATGCTCCTCAGAACCCTTGCTGGCTTCCCTTGGATTTTCAGTGCACAGCAATGGCAGTGACAAGTGGGATATGAACTCTCCTTAAATTCATCAAGCCATTAATTGCTAAATTTATTTTCCTGCCATAGTGTCAGCCAGGGTCAATCGAGTGCTCAGGGTGCTTGATGAATTGACTGAATCCGTGTTCACCCTTGATACACGAAAGAACCTTTGTAAAACTTCCATTTTTTGTTTCCTTTCTGAAGAAAATGACAGTAGAGAGCTGAGACACATGCTGAGATAAATATCACCAAGGACTGACATTGAAAGTGCAAGGAGAAAGTCAAAGGGAATATTCCTAAAAGAGTAGCACCTGTCATAGCAAACTGATGTTTGGTCCAGAAGTGAGCAGAGTGTCCTGGCATACGTGTTTGAGACTCTGCCAAACAAGGGCCAGTGTGGAATACTCTTACTCTGATATATACTCTGTCAGTATATGAGAGTTGTATATAAAGAATTTTCCCCATAGTTTCTGTTTAGACCTACTAGCCTAGTCTAAATTTTATGGTTAAAATTGATGTACTAGTGAAATCCAATGATGATTTTGTGTTTCTTAGTAGAAAGATAATATTTTTCATTCTGAGCCAAGCACTGAATATGCAACACATACAATTTTTTGGTTTTATTTAAAAGTTATTAGCTTTTATGTTTTATACTCTTCAAACCAGAACATGAAACTTGGTTTATGACAATCTAAAGTTAATCAGATAAAGTTAATTTTTGCTAAATCAATCAAATATCAAGAATGCAAAAATTATGTCAACTGCCTTGAAAAGCATGGCTTTGCATACAGATTTTGGAAGTGGAATCTGAATGCCTGATACCTTTTCTGCATTAAAATGTTACTTCCTTTATATCAGGTTATGCCCTGTACATTTAAATCTGTTTGCTGTTTTTGATCTGTTTGTGGTTTTAAAATATTCAGTTCTTCTCTTTGCACTCCTTTGTTATTCTGTGACCATCTGCCCCTTTGTATTTCTGTAATGCCTCTTGTGCACTGCATGTTTGATGTATTTAGATATTGTAAAATGGATGAGAATGATGATTTGGCAGACCTTTTGTTTTACATCTAGCTCTTTCTGAAGGTGAGTATTTCGTGGTGATCCATGTCTGTCTTGCCTGCAGAAGGTGATATTCTTGAAAATAGAGTTCATATTTTTAATACCAGGAGTGTAAATGAATAGAAGCAATGTGTGTATGGAATCTGCATGTGGTAATTATTGTAATTTCTGCATGGAAGCTGACTGTGGAGATTTTTTCTTAAATATTCCCTTGAATAACAAGGATGGAGAGAATTCATAGGCTTGAGTTAATTCAGCTTTTTCAAAAAATTTTAATTTTTACTCTGCATTAGATGCAGAGTATTCACATTAGTCTAAAAGTGAATTCTCTGAAGGCATGAAATACTAGGCACAGAAACTGGGAGCTCAGGTCAGGCCTCCTCCAATATTCCAGCATAAAAGACCAGAGCATATCATGGCTATTGGTGCAAAAGAGTGAGCTGAAATTGAAAGTTAGAATTTATAAGGTTAAGGTTATTGGAAAGTTAACAAATAAAGATCAGGATGGAGAGATTAATCTGTCCTGAAAGTGTTAAAATAAAAGCAAAGCAGTTAAAATAGACATGTCAGTAATTCAGCATGTATTAAACTTGTTTGCTATGAACAGAGGAAATAAATTATAAAACTTCATAACTTATTTATCAAGAGGCATGGCTTTTAATGATGCATGATAATCTATTCCTGAAGATAGTCCTT
This sequence comes from Rhipidura dahli, assembly GCA_013399225.1. Lineage (NCBI taxonomy): Eukaryota > Metazoa > Chordata > Aves > Passeriformes > Rhipiduridae > Rhipidura > Rhipidura dahli. Next base: position 230,601 of record VXAC01001091.1, read on the forward strand.
ATCATTAGGGGATGGGTTCTGCTGGTGGCATTTTATGCTCAAGGCATTAGTATTTCTTTGGGTAGCCATGGGAACAAATAAAACTTCTCAAACACACTTTAATAAATCTATAAGTTGAATTTATTGCCTTGCAAAAGGACACCAAATCATAAGATTTGACATGTCCTTACATCCTCCTACATGTGATCTTTCAGGTTACTAAGTGAATGTTAATTTTTTCAAGTTCTTTCCCCCAGTAATATTTGCAATGTATGCACACGATGATTCTAAAAGCTAAGGGTAGGTACTCATCCACCCTAATCTCACAGCAATATCTGTCAATTAATGTCACATCAAATATGTTCATGCAGATAAGCTTATGCACCTAAGAACTGTTGTCTACAGTATATATGGAAAAAATCCTAGAAAAAGACATTTGAATAATGATGCACCCAATAGCAAATGGCAGTAAACTGTCATCCACAGCCTTTCAGCAAAGGGAGAATGAACTGGTTTTGACAATGTTCCTTTTCACAGCAGCAGGAAGGCCTAGTGAAAAATATTAAATAAAAATTATTGCTGAAAATTTGACTCCTTCCCATGGATAAACCAAATCTACATTGAAAAGAAGGAGAGGGACTGTAGCTGTAGAGCTCAGGAAATTATGAGCTGAAAACAAAAGAAGTGTTAGATTAGATTGATCAATTGGATATGCTAACATTAATTAATCAGCAAATACTTTCAGCTATATCCAGAACAGCTGTATACTTCCTGCTTTAGACAGAAACAACTAAAATCAGTCAAGTTCTTTACTCTTGAATAAGAACTTGGAGGGAACTGATTTTATTTCAGTCCTGTCTGAATTCACCCCACTAATGTCTCTTAGGGGTTACTCCTGTGAGGTTCTTGCTGGTGAGCCCCTGGCAGGGAAACAAACCCTGGCAGTTTCAGAAACTCTGCTGAGAGGGCACATCCCAGTGTCAGGTGATGGCAGTGTTTGGTCCTGTGCTCAGAATTGTCCCTTCTTCCAAGAAATCCAGTGTGTCCTGAGCCAAAGGAGTCTTGACCTAGGAGAGAAGGGGCACATCTTATGATGCAGATTTAATTAATAATGGTCTGAAGCATCAGAGCTCAGTTTTGTTGCTCTGTTAGATGGTTCCCACTGACAATCCCATAGCATTCATGGGCTCTGAGGCTGTACAGGCCCTTTGCTCCACAGAGCTGCTGCTGGAGCTGTTAAATGCACATTTTGTTAATTGCTAATGAACTGCATAGAAATGGTCACAGGTGGGTAATACCAGTTTGCATTTCTGCATCAAGAGCCCAATGCACCTTGCTCAAGGAAAATTCCTGCTAGGATTTTTTTTTTTGTCCTACAGAAATAATTCTAGACTTCAGCCTGTGACTTTTTTTTTTTTCCCCCCTAAAAGAAGGGGTGCCAATGATGTATACAAATCTCCTGTAATTAAAGATGTGATGCTACTTAACCTTTTTTATGTCTCTCCACATCTGTTACACTTTACACCCAGCTGTGAGCTGTTGTTCATGCTTAGCTCTACTCTTGAAGTAGTTTTAGTTCTCTGACTTGATTCTGCTAATTTGTTGGTTGGTATGGTTACCACTGTGTGAAGCCTCTCCTGCAGGTCTGGTGGCCAACGCTGTACTCCTGTGAGTACATTTTTGTTATTATGGGACTGCTCTCTGTGATAAATGAGAGTCTGGGGTGTCTGGGTGGCAGTTCTACATATAGAATTAGCTTAACACTTTCCACACAGCAGCCCCTGTGTGCAGTGAGCTCCGTGCTGCAGGAGATTCACTCTCCCTCCCACTGCATTTGCAGTGCCACAGAAGGGCAGGAATGTGGCTGACGAAGGACTTGTGTCCTGGTTTATACTTAGACATCAAAAACACCTGTTTGTTTTACATCATCAGTGCCTAGAGATGCACAGGAGTTTCAGCAACACTCATGGTGCTGCACAGGCCCCTGGATGAAATGTCTCTGGCCTTTAGCATGGGAAGGCTTTGAGCTGGTAGGAGGCTGGTCTAGGTGACTGTAGTAACAATATCTGTGAATATACAGAGGGCAGGGAGAGTATAACAAGAGCATTTCAACAAATTGCCTCAGGATTTTTGGTTAATATGACCCTGCCTCTAATTTAAGGTGTGAGAACCAGGGAGATGTAATTGAGTCCCAGCAGGCATTCCTTGCTGCCACTTCCACCTTGTTGCATCAAGCCATTCCCAACTGATGCAAACCAGCAGGGGTTATTTCACTCTGCTGAAGAAAGAAAAATCTGGCATGATTACCCCAGACTGTTGAAGCATGAATTGAAGCCCTGCATTTTATATGCTTCTGCCTCAACAACCATTGATGATGATGGTGTTGTGCCTGAACAGAGAAATGAGATCATCTTTCTGCAAGGAAACAAGGAACTTTTGGGCAACAGAAATAAGCCCTGCGTTTTATGTATTAGGTTGATTATCACTAAAAGTAAATGAGATTATGTAAATTAAGTCTCCATCAAATGCTTTACTTTGCAAGTGACGTCCCTACTGTGCTGCAGATGCAGCACCCCCTGCCCAAAATACTTTCAAATGTCAGATCCAGGTCATTTTATCAAACCAGAATGAAATACGTATTTCAAAGTTAGCCCTTAGCACAGGAATTTGTGAACCCAAATATTTACAGAGCTTAAGTCCACTTACTGCAATTAATGTGTGGTTTCCTGAGCCTGTCAGCTTCAGAGGCTGCTGGGCTGAGTGCAGGGTTGATGACAGGGAGGCCACTTCAGGCCACCAGTCTGACCAAGTCAGGCTGTGTGTTGCAGCCAAAAGCTTTTCATTTCTGCCCTGGACCCACCCTACCCACTCCCCAGCCATAAAATGCTGCACAAGCAGCTGTCTTAGTCCTCCATCCAGGACATCAGCCAATGTCTGTGTATCTTTATCTACATATTTGGTTATCTCTCTTTTTTTTTTTTTTTTTTTTTTTTTTTTTTTTTTTTTTTGTAAAGGGTTTTAAAACCAAACA